>JAZHYW010011678.1:0-65081 GCA_037355805.1 Ixodes ricinus
CTGGCCCAAACGGAGGGAACATGAAGACACTTCGCGTCCTGCCGTAAGCAAGCCGACAACGTTGCTCGCCTTATCAGAAGAATCTCTCACAGGCTTTTATGGTCTACCGGAGAAAAGGATACCTGCGAGGCTCTACAAGCTTTGTCTTCCAAGCAGGGTGCCTTTGCTGCACCATAAGCACGGCTCTCTCCCCAAACCGCCATAAGAGGAATGGATACAACAATCCAGAAAAGCGTGCAAGGCGGCCTATGGGGTTACTCACACACTACGTCTACCGACAGACTAGAACAGACCAGACCGGGCATACTCCATTCCAGGAGCTCTGTGAAGCCTCAAAGGAAGGCGCAACATCATCGACTGTCACAAACGCCTTCAGGGCGTAGAACCCTCCAGAGAGTCGAGCTGCAGTGCGCGACAGGTACTAGCACCCAAATGGGACATCTCCTAAGGAATGGCGTAAAAAGAATCGTCATTAAACCCACTTCGAGAAATATGGATCCCAGACACAACAACGGAAGGAGGGAAGCCCGAGCACAAGCCCTCAATAAGATTCATAACGGGGACCCCACTCGTTTATCATACGGACGCCAGCACCATACCCTGGGCAACTCAAAGAAGTATGTGATCACAGCTTTCAACCTTGAACACAGTCATGTTGCCTCTGTTGCAGCTGACATCGACGAAGCGGAGGAAGCCGCGGTAGCACTATCCATGCTAGCTGCAGCCAAAACCGCCAACGACAGTACCATAACTACAGACTCAAGAACTGCCATTGTGAACTACCTACGAGGTAGGATAGGCACCCGGCAAGGAAACTTCGAAGTAGCTTCAGGTCACCAACAGCTGACAGCAAGTTCAAGGTTATATGGGTCCCAGCGCACTCGAATCACTCTGAAATGAAGCCGCCCATTCGATGGCGTCTAGAGCGTTATCAAACCGGACGACGTCGCAACCGGATGGACAGTTTCCGGAGAACACAACTACGCTGCCCCGCCCTCAGAAGACTTCAACACATCCTTCAGTGAAGCTACCAGAGCCTACAGGAGACCAAAGAAGAACACTCCCACCTCCACAAGGAGCTGAACCACCAACAAGCACGCACATGGCGAATATTACAAGCTTTCGCCATACCAACTCCAGGGAGCTACCACAAGATCTACCCGCACCTCTCCGATGGTACTTGCACAAAATGTACAGGCCCTGAAGCCACTCCCGAGCCTAGCTTGCCTCGAACACCATGTTCTGGGAGTGCCCCAACTTTGCTCCTCCGGAAATGTTAAAATCCATAATAGTAGAAAATGCAACCACGATGATCCCGCACTGGACCTCTTTATTACAAATAGAAGACAAGCAAATACAACTTTTCCTCATAGAAAGGGCCGAAGAACTTTTCGAGCATCTTTAAGAACAACTCCAGCACAGAAGATTTCTCAACGATCCTCCTTCATCCCCCTTCCCCCGGGCCAAGTTTAAATATTGTACCAGACTCGGAACCTATAGGGTCCGACCCCTTGTACGATAAAGGCTCAATAAAGTTTACCTGACCTGACCTGGCCTCGGCGCACGTCGTTCAGACACCTCTTCTTCTTCCACCGTGGCTTGGAGGCGTCGTCACCATGCCGTCACTCCGAAAGCGAGTTTTTCACGACAGTAAGAGGTTTAGTTTGTGTATACAATTGTCGTAAAACTGTGCTCCGACAGCAAAAATGATCTGCTAAAAACCTATATCGTCGCAGAAGAGACTTCTCGAAATACACAGATAGATGCTTATCTTCTCGAAAAAAGCATTAAGAAACCAGCTATCTATCTGACTCGCTCCTGCGCATCAGTGTATCTCAATGTTCGAAAAAGCATTAAGAAACCAGCTATCTATCTGACTCGCTCCTGCGCATCAGTGTATCTTGGTGTAGCACCTGTGGAAACGAGTGCGCTCTTTGGGTAACATTCGCCCAAAGCAAGACACCAGTTTAGTTAAACCATTTTTGTGTCAGCATTGCCTGGTTGCCATTGCCCAGCTAAATCGGCGCTTCCTGATTTAGATAAAACGCCCTATGTGTGTTGTGTAAGACGCCTTGGAGATTAACGATTGATTAATCGGTAGTCTGGATTTTTTCCTTACCTCTTTCAGATGCAACAAATGCGGGAAGAGGATCTTGAGTATTTCAAGAAATACTATATAGGATGACCACCACCAGCTCGACCTCATCTTAAGCCTTGTGGATGACGACTTAAGACAGCAGCACCTCTGCAGGCAGCCCATCTGTCCTGCGAACCGTCTTTGCTGTGACACTGAAATAATATATTTCAGACAGCGTGATCATTCATGGAATTATATTTGCTTGCATATAGAGTGTGCGGCGTAAGAAGCAAGACATTTTGTATGCCTTGAAAAGAAAGAAATTTCAAATACGCGCACCAGAGATTGGGCACACAAACGTCTTTTCGCCAAAAGATTTATGTGATTCTGTTACAGACATCAACTCGGAAGTGGGGATTGTAAACAAAAATAGAACAAATACGGCAGCCATGCATTTTCTATGTTCCTTTCATTCGTTCTCCCATGAGTTGGAATGTGGGGGCGCTAGTGTACGAATAATCCAAAAACACTTCCGGTGCGAAGCAAAGTGTCTGTTTTGCATCAGTTGCCAGACTAAATCATCAAGTTATCTTTGCACAAAAGGGCCATCTCTTACGTCACGGGAACATTTTCATGCTATTTGATGGAGGACACGTGAA
The DNA here is from genome assembly GCA_037355805.1 of Ixodes ricinus. Taxonomy (NCBI): domain Eukaryota; kingdom Metazoa; phylum Arthropoda; class Arachnida; order Ixodida; family Ixodidae; genus Ixodes; species Ixodes ricinus. The sequence goes on from JAZHYW010011678.1 coordinate 2,737, forward strand.
TTCAAAAATGTCAACTAGAAGTTTAAAAGGGCTATCCGACAGATGGAGCCAGTGAGTTGCTAAACAAAAAAGGGGCGAATACCGGCTTGTTTTCCGCCTGCACGCTGGTTCGTTAGCCCGCAGCCAGGTGACATACTGAACAGTTTGCGCATCCCTAAATACCCAGCAGATTGAAAACTGTCTGCCTATTGCACATTACTTAGTTTTCTTCGACCGCTTATTGTAGTCCTGTATGTAATCAGTCAGCTTTCAACAAGATTCCCACCACGTTTGTTGTAAACTCACAATCTGTGGCGCTCCCAGAGCAGGTACTTGTTTTCTGGTGACCTCATTCAAGGCATTGCCCTGTCCTTTCGTGTCGGGATATCCACAGCAAGGTTGGCCATCCGGGTCACGTGCAGGGCACTTTGGACCAAGCTCCACCCGTTGTATCTGGCGGTAAGTGCTGTAGTTTTGCAGTGAAATGACAGTGCGATGCCATCCTGACTGGAGTCTACTTAGCCTACCTTTGGCCATTCTTTCATTATTTTGCTACCTCTCACATTGGTCATCACCCTTCGTTAAGTGATGATGCTTTGAAACTATCATTGCAAGCTGCCACACTTTTTTCACTGGGTAAACCGTCAAAACCTGCTCAGTTTAGAAAACACTTTCTTGTTGAAAGTATTTTCACATGCACAAGCACTGCTGCGCTGTGCTTAGCACTCAGGTGCATGAGGCGAGGCGGTCGAAATCAGAGCTGCACAGCTCAAAAATGGTGCGGGCCAGAACAAACTTTTTTCGGAAGCTCGCAGCTGCACCTAGCAAGATATGCTATGGTTATTTGCAGTTGAGAGTCAACAGCCCATTTTTATCCTTGTGCTTTATAATGAATCTCGTTTACAGGCAGCTATGGAAAGTTCAGTGAAGATAAAAAGTTCAGTGCTAAATAGGAATGAGCTTTAGGGGTTCGAATTTATCTGAGATACATAATCTGACGGGTACTATACACCGCCCTTCTGTAACGAAATTTAGCTGAGGGTGCCTTAAGCTTCTGTCTGGAATGTAAACTTTGGAGTATCATCTGGGGCAGACACTCGGCTGAAGAATGTTTGTGTTCAAGGAATTGTCAGCCCAGCGAGTCACTCTTAAGAAATCTACAAAATTCGAGGTGGCGCAGGCTCTAAAAGTCAGAATTTCTGGAAAAAGTGAACACTGAGAGAAAGGATAGCAATATTGCCATTACTTGCTTAACTTGACATAGGAGCCCAGAGAAACTCCTCTTTTAAAATATTCGATTACGTTGCTGTTACAACACAAGATTATATTGCTTCTCTCTCAAGCAACATAATGAAGTCATACTGCACTGGCTGAATCTGATCATTTAGTGTAGAGACTGCGTGTGCATTCTTTGAATGGCTGACCAACATTACGCAGTCTAAGTATCAGATGCTTGGATTGCGTAATGTTGTCTGCTCAACCTGATTCTTAGCTTGCACAGCTTTCCAAATGCTTTAAAACTCCTTGAACTGACGGCCTCAGTTGGAAGTAATTTTCAATGCGTTTAAAGCAGGCTCAGACAGCCGCCAACGAATGGTGGTGGAGAGTGGTTTCAGCAACAAAAGGCTAGAAATTTCAGAGTAGCTGGTGCCCGAAAAGACGGTGTTGTCCTGAAAGGCAGAAAAATGTGTGTTTTGAACCTTGTCTGAGTAGCCTCAGTTCTTTGCTGACAAGGTGGTAATTGGCAAACTCAGATTACCTCAAATGCCACTAGGAGAAGCAAAGTTGTGTGCTTGCAATCAAATTTCCAGCTCAGGTACTTTTTTTCCCGATAAATGGTAAGACGTTTTTTTTATTTTGATAAGGAGAACCACATCATCACCATGCGCTCGACCAAAAAATGCACAGCCACTGCGAAAAGCGGCAGGCTAAAAATGCAGTTAAGACTCCGTCTTCAGTGCACATTCTGTAGCAATTAGATAACTTGTCCTATGCCGCCTAAAACACACTCGCAACACATGCCAACTTCTCTAATACCGCCTCAGAGGCTCCGAGGCAAAGCGCTGGCCTACGGACGCCCAGTCGGCGGGTTCGAATCTCGGCCGAGCAGCCCGGAATATGAGGAAGGCTCATTGCAGAAAGCGCTGTGTAACTCAGATTTGGGCTGCATGTCAAAATATCCCTAGGTGGTCTAAATTAATCATCCGTTCTCTTCTAGGGTATGCCAGATGCCCTCCGTTGGTTTGGCACGTAGACCCCCAAATTTACAACTCCTCTAATCTTAATCGCAAAGTGAAACTTCACGTTTTCAGCATGCTTTTGTGGTTGAAGAATAACCTATCAAAAACATAAACGGGAATGTTTGCTTATCAGTTTACCTTTGAGCCCTGCATCGCTGTTGCCAGTACAACAACGGTATTTCTCACATAATTTGGCCGATTTCAGTTCAGTATAGTAGGGTACGTTGTTGGGCTAGTTGGTTCATCTTAGTTAACATTTAAAATAGCGCAAAAAGACAAGGACAAGAAGTATACATTTGCATTCATTTGCAGTTTTAGATATTAACATCACCATCAACGAGCGACGTGTAGTGCTGGATGTATCGACCTCGCGCCCGGAAAGAGTTCCTTCCTTTCGATTCAGCTCATTCGAAGACGGTTAAGAGAGCTATTGCAACCTCGTGCCTGGAGTCTGCACTGCTGAAGTCTTGTGACCACCAGGCGGATGCGTAGTTTTAAATATCAGATTTCTAAACTGGAATCGGCTGGCTTCCGGTGCTCGGTCTTGGTTTCTGTGGCGGAGACTGCCTCTACAAAAAATGAAGGGGTTGAAAAGAAAGGTCCCAACGAGGCAGAGAACAAAAAGACCAGAAGTTATCCCGTACATCCAGAGAAGGTTGCCCACAATCTGAAGAAAGTGGCAAGCAAGTACGATGTTCCCGTTGCGTTTTCTGTGTTTTCTGCCCAAACAAGTTGGCTGAGCCAGCTCCCGCATCTCTGATGAGAAGACAAAAGCACCATGTGACAAGAAACACGTCACCCCTTACGTGGACTGAACAGTGGGTGTGGTCTATGAAATTCTACTGAGTTGTGGAAAGGTATACATCGTGCCAGACGGGGCGGTACATCAATGACCAAGCACGGGAGCACGCATTATCAGTAAAAATAAATATGGCTCGCATTTGCCCATTTATTGCAACACGTGTGGCTGCGTTCCACGATTTCAGCAGACAAAGATTCTGGGTAGAAGCCGAGAGATGGTCGCTCGAGAGCTATGGAAGCGTTCTTTATAAAAAAAAGTGAGACGGCCTCGTGTCAGCGACACTTCTATTGTTCTTCATAGTAATGAGTTTCAGTTTTTGGAATGATCATGCGTACAAAAATTAGTCAACTTTTATGTGGTGTTGCTTTGCCATGTCGTGTGTATATATATGCCTGCTTTTCCTGAGTAAAAACTAGTTGAAAGTCAGCGCTTGTCCTGTATACTTCTTGTCCTTGTCTTTTTTGCGCTATTTTAAATGTTAATTCAGTTCAGTACTTTTGGAAACAATGCGCATTTAAAAAAAAAAGATTAATTTTTAGTTTTTGGATGTGGCTCCTCATCTGTTTGCATAAAAACCATATACCATCTAGTGTGCATTGAATCAAGAGCATCCTTGTTCTGCACTGGTCTAGTTTCAGCTTTATAGCAGACTGAAGTTGAACTCTTTTTGGGGGATGGCGGCCAAGTTTCCATGGCACCGCGGTACATATGTTGTGCTCCCCGAGCTATATTGTCATGGCGGGATCCTTCCCTTTGTTCCATCATATATTATCATGTACACATTAGAATTAATGTTTACTCACTTTTATTCTTGCATGTCTTATTCAGAAACCAGAAACTGCTGTTTGGCTTCGGCTTGCGGAAGGGTTCAACAGAAACTGGCCATTTCCAAACTGGGTGGGTTTTGCCGACGGGAAGCACATTCAAACACATGCTCCCGTAAACTCTGGAAGTATTTATTTCAATTACAAGATGTGTCAAGTTCCATACTATCTTCCGATACTGAGTACAGTAGCTTTCTTTCAGCCGTCCCTGATGGGAAAATCTTCATTTTTCGCAAAAGACGATTTAGCTTCCACTTCGTGCAGAACACGTATCATAGTCACGTACATGTAAAACGATGTCTTGAATATTCCTTCTAGTTTAACGCGGGTTCGATCTTCATTGGGGTAAATCTCTTGCTAAACAAATCATATATCACAGTGTAATGACATGAAGCCTATGTTGATGCTAGCCAGAGTGGCCCATCCAGCTGACGCACCATAGGTGTGTTGTTTTCGCCCTACCTCACTTCCATATCTCTTCGGTTATGTCCTCTCCGTGTGATCGTCCATAGTTCAACACTAAGTGTGTGTCCGCAGCACTTTTGTGCTGGACAAGATCTTTTGGGTCGAGAATGCGGAAATCCTCGGACTCTGTGCTTTGCAGGGTAGACATGGTTACTCAATATTTGCTCTATAATACTCACTGCGGGATAGTTAGAAAATTAGCAGATATGTTCTTTCATTGATCCAAAGCAATTGCAGTTCGATGTCATTTGCAGCGAAGCAGCGAGACAAGGCCCAATTTTTGATGGCACTGCATCCATTAGGCAAGCAGCTCTTAATCACCTCTTGGCAGTATGTAATGCGCAGCCCTTTGCAGATACACAGCAATGCAATGCTTGGAGATAGCACAGTAGTACAATGCAATAGGAGCCTAATGCCTATTATGCAGTCACTTCTTCAGGGAAAACATATGTACAGTGCGCCGCAATATCAAAGACGCCTCGCAGCGCGTGGCCGGTAAGGTGGCTGGCGGGTGCGATGCATGCGTTTTAGGCAATTCCATATCGCTCTCAGGGGGAGGGTATTTGCTCGGACGCTAATCTGGCGCTGAACCGTGCTTACCAGTTTTGGGTTCGGTTTAGCCGAGGCGTACGCCTCATTTGACTCGTGCCGCAGCTGCATGGGCATTAAGAAGGGACAATTAGATTAAACTACTCTTGATAAGACTTGCAATTGAGCATTTTGTTGGACGATGTCGAGATTTCTGTTATCGTTTTAACGAACGTCAATATAACTTTCATATTTATATATTTCGTGGTACGCATTCCTGAAGCCTCGCTGATCGTTGAGTGACGTCCCCTTGGAAAGAAATGGAATCACCCAAAGCGCGAGCAGAGCACTTGCTAGCCACCATCTTAGCCGCGCACTCCAAGTGTCCAACTTTAATATGGCGGCGCACTGAACTTAAACTGTGTAAAAAAATGGGGTCAATGTAAACTCGACTTAGCGAAGTACTTTGAAGTTGAAAAAACTCAAGTGTCACATCAAAATATTTTATATTTGAGACTATAGAGTCAGGTAGTAAGTCAGGTATGAGTGCTATTTTAATACAATGCTGGTGTTTGTTACATGGGACATACTCCATCGTTCTTATGGCCATCGTTGACAGCGACTATAGGTTCGTTGTCGTAGACGTTGGTACCTATGGGAAGCAAAGCGATGCGCGAGTCCTCCAACAATCAGTTCTTGGGAAGTTGTTGTTGTTGTTTGCGGGTTTTATGGCGCAAGAGCTCCGATGGCCATACTGCGCCAAACGAGGTAAGCTAAAAATACATTGGTAAAAACACACTAAGACTAGACTAAAACTTGGCTATAGTTTGTGTAAAATACCAGTAGTTTTCAGAAAAGCTAAAAGGCGTTCAAAGGATATAAGAGGCTGCTCCCCTAGAACCAAGACAGGGTGAAATGGGATGTTGTACTTGAAAAGCTCAGGGAAAAAGGTCTTGTACTGTTGTAGAAGGCCAGGGCAAAGAAAGAGAACATGCAGAACAGATAAAGTTTCTCCACAGTGCTCGCATAATGGCGGTTCCTCACCTATAAGCAGGTATTGATGAGTAATGAACGAGTGGCCAATTCTCAAGCGGCACAGGAGGACTTCGTGGAAACGATTTTTATTATAAGAGGTCTCCCATGTGCCAAGTTCTGGTTTGATGGCATGGAGTTTATTATTATTAGCTAACTTCCATTCAGATTGCCATAGCCGTGAAAGTGAAAATCTTACGGACATCTTAAGGTCTTGGTAAGGGATGCAGACATTCGATGGTAAAAGATTTTGTGAAGAGGCAGCTAGTCTATCTGCAGCCTCGTTGCCTGCGATGCCCACATGGCTCGGGATCCAGCAAAACATAATGTCTTTCCCATCAGCGAGTCCCTGTTGAGCTTTGGCCCGTACGAGTTGAGCTCAACTTATTTCTAGTTGGTGTAACAGAACATACTGCACTAAGAACACTTTGAGAGTCCACAAATATAATGGCTTTCATCACTTTGCCTCTGATAATGTAGTCAAGTGCTGCCAGAACACCATATAGTTCGGCAGTAAAAATGCTGGCGACATTGTGAAGTCGAGTAACATGCGTAAACGAATTTGAATAAACAGCGGAGCCAACATACATTGAAGTCTTGGCACCGTCAGTGTAAAACTGGCAGTAATGTCTGTATTTTTCTTGCAGAGCTAAGAATTCCTGTTGTAGAATGAGTGGAGAAACATTATGCTTATTAAATTTTGTAAAATACCAATTGCAAGCTATAGGTTTGATATCCCATGGGGCAGTATGATATGCACTTTCTAGGAAATGAACACCCTCACGTGGCAGGTTAAGAGAGAGACGGAGGCTCTCAAAACGAAGGCTCAGGGGTCGAACAACAGTTGGTTTATGCTCGAAAGTACGGTAAAACTTAGACTCTCGAATACTACTGTGGGCTGGATGGCTGGGTTCTGATAACACCTTGTAGGCATAAATCAGACTTAGATACTGTCGCCTTTTTTCAAGCGACATTTCATTGGAGTCAGCATACAGACTTAAAACAGGAGATGTCCTAAAAGCACCGGTTGCAAGACGCAACCCAAGGTGATGCACAGGGTCAAGCATTTTTAAGGCAGACGGCCGGGCAGATGCATACACGACAGCACCATAATCAAGGCGCGATCGCACAAGAGAAGAGTACAAACGAAGTAGACACCTTCTATCGGAACCCCAAGACTTGTGTGAAATAACTTTCAAGATGTTCATCGCCTGTAGACATTTTTGCTTCAGCCACTTGAGGTGACATACGAAGTTAAGCTTGCGGTCAAAAATCACTCCCAGAAACTTATGCTCTGTTCTAACTGCAATGTTATTTCTATTTAAAGTAAGAGTTGGATCTACCCAAAGCCCACGCCGCAAAGAAAAAGGCACACAGACCGTTTTCTCTGAAGAAAACTTAAAACCATTTTCATTTGCCCATTTAGTCATTTTATTTATGGTTAGCTGCAGCTGCCTTTCACAGCTAGACATATTACACGATGCTACAGAAATTTGAATATCATCTACATAAAGGGAGTACGATACGGAGGAAGGTATGACCCGGCATAAAGAATTAATTTTCACAGCGAAGAGGGTAACACTCAGGACTCCGCCTTGAGGAACCCCGTTCTCCTGAACAAACAAATCAGAAAGTGTTGTCCCTAGCCGTACACGAAAAGAGCGATCACATAAGAAGTTTTTAATGCAGTGAAGCAATCTGCCGCGTACTCCATACATAAAAAGATCACGCAGGATGCCATGTCTCCAAGTGGTATCGTAAGCCTTCTCCAAGTCGAAAAATACCGATACGCAATGCTGCCTGTTCACAAATGCCTCCCGTACAACTGTCTCCAGCCGAACTAAGTGGTCGGTCGTGGAGCGTCCAGGTCGACAGCCGCACTGATTTACATCCAAAATATTATTTTGCTCAAGGAAGTAAATAAGACGCTTGTTGATTAACCTTTCATACGTTTTTCCCAGGCAACTAGTCAATGCTATTGGCCTGTAACTTGACGGGAAGGAAGGGTCTTTTCCAGGCTTCAGCAGCGGAATCACTTCTGCCTGTTTCCATTCGGTAGGAAAGTATGAATCTTTCCACAGGCCATTAAAATATATGAGGAGAGCTGAAAGTGATTCCTTCGATAAATGTCGAATCATCTCGTAATGTATACGATCAGGACCTGGGGCAGAGTGCTTTCGGACATTCAGAGCCATTTGGAGCTCCACCATTGTGAACGGTTGATTGTAGGGTGCGGAGGCTCCTCCTGCCAAGCTGATTCTCGTTCTCTCTACATCAGACTTTAACTTCAAAAACGTCGATGAGTAGTGCGAGGAGTTTGAAACAGCTGCAAAATGTGCACCTAACAGATTAGCCTGGTCGTGCAATGAGGATGCAGATGGAAAGAGAGGAACTGTGAAACAGCGGTATCTGCCTTCAACCCTGTGAAGTCGATCCCACACTTCCTTTGCTGGGACATAGCTACTAATAGAAGACAAATATCCCCTCCAAGACTTCCGCTTGGCCTGCTTTCTTGTCCTACGAGCTTGAGCCCTATTTCGCTGAAACTCTATTAAGTTTACAACTGTCGGATATCTACGAAATATGCCCCAAGCCTTATCCTGTTTCTTCTTGGTGGTGGAACAATCATCATTCCACCATGGCTTACATTTTTTGGCTATTTTACAGGAAGTCTGAGGGATGGAGCGAAAAGCGGCATTAATTATTTGTTCTGTAATGTATGTCGTGGCTTCATCATGTGTTAAGGACTGGAACATGCGAGGTTTCAGGTCCGAGTTTAGGCTAAAAAGACTCCAATCTGCTTTTTCCAGTTTCCAACGAGGGGTACGTTTCATAAGGCTTGGTACAGAAACCAAACTCTCCAGGACGACTGGAAAGTGGTCACTTCCAAAAGGATTATTTAAAACTTTCCACGTAAATAAAGAAAACAATGAGGGTGAAGAGAAAGAAAGATCGATAGATGTAAATGAATTGTGGGCTGCACTAAAAAAGGTTGGCTCTCTCTTATTCATAAGGCACAGCCCAGATGTTAATAAAAACCGCTCAAGGACTCCACCACGTGAATCTTGACGGGCACTACCCCATAAGGGGTGGTGAGCATTAAAATCTCCTAAAAGTAAAAAAGGGTGAGGAAGCTGTGAAACGAGTCTTTGGAGATCATGAAGATGCAGTGGAATGTTGGGTGGGATATAAATGGAGACAACGGTGATGAGGCGGTCCAAAAGGAGGCGTACAGCCACAGCCTCAAGAGGTGTAGTGAGAGGAACCCGAGAGCAGGCAACCCCATTCTGGACAACTACCGCCACTCCACCGGATGAGTTAGATGCGGGGCGATCTTTTCTAAAAACTTGATGGCGACGCAACACTGATTTATGATGATCACTAAGATGAGTCTCTTGTAAGGAGAGAGCAATAGGACGTAGCTCGTCCATAAAAAAATTAACGTCGTCAATATTACGTAAAAGACCGCGGCAGTTCCACTGCATAAAGTGAAAATTGGTCATTCCTCTAAAAAGTTAAAAAGTTACTAAAAGTAAAAAGTAAAACTAGGTAAGAATATGTAAAAAGTCGTAAATCTGCCGCATATGGCAACAAAAAATCAGCGTTACTTTGGAGGGATTACAGGTTTTTTGCCTTTCTGTTTATTTTTAGAAGTCTGCCACTCCATGTCGTCTTGCTCAGACGCATGAGTGGAGACTTCTGTACCTTCCTCCATGGCCTCTGCTTCCTGAGGCGGGGCCTTTGCTGCAGGTTTGGGTAGGCTGGGAGAATGGGGCGCCATGCCCCGTCCACGACCAGCCCCAGCCAGAGGGGCAGAGGAGGTGCTGGGCGGGGTGTCGCCCGAGTTCACCCGTTCCTGCCCCTTAGGCGCTGCAGGAGCGGCACGAGAGCCATGCCGCTCCTTCGATGATGCTCTCTCCAGGGAGTGTGGGCGAGAGGGTCGACCCTTCTCCCTGGAAGGAGATCGCAGAGGAGGGACGGTTGCGGCAGCCACCGGCCCATCCTGGGTTTGGGAAACAGCCTGAGAGGACACAGGCTGTTGCCCTGTTAGAGCGCGAGGGTTCGCACTCTGGCTGGGAGGGTCCGTAGACCGCCCAGCCGAGATGGCATGCCCCGGGAGCTGAATCTTCAGCTGGGGCGTAGGGGACTGCCGTGGCTTCCCATAGTCCAGAAAGGACGTTTGGGTCGCCACTGCTACCATCAGTGGTACAGGTCCCCGCTGCACCACCTGAGAATAGCTGCCCTTGCGCAAGAATGCGAAACGACGGCGTGCCTCTGGGTAGGAGAGATTTTCTTTCACTTTAAGATTAAGTACTTCCTTTTCTTCTTTCCAGCTTCTGCAGGATCGAGAGTACGCAGGGTGGGGATCACCGCAGTTTGCACAGTGTGGGTCGTTCGTGCAGGACTCTGTGGGGTGGTCAGATTTGGCACATTTTGCACACGTGGCCTTTCCACGGCAATGCTGAGAACCATGGCCGAACCTCTGGCATTTGAAACATCTACGAGGGTTAGGCACATAAGGCCTAACCCTGCAGTGGAGATAGCCAGCCCTAACAGCCTCGGGAAGTGTGGTGGATTCAAAGGTTAAAACTATGTGTTTGGTTTTCCGCTCTTGACCATCCCGACGCAGGGAGATGCGCCTCACAGCTACAACTCCTTGGTCAGAGAGCCCTTCAAGTACTTCAGTGTCAGAGGCCTCAATCAAGTCATCTTCAGAGATAACGCCCTGAATAGTATTGAGTGTACGATGGGGTGAAACGGTCACTTTGTGGTCAGACACGGAGTTCAAAGCAAGGAGTGCAGTACTCTGCTGTCTGGATTGAGTTTCTACAAGTAGGTCGCCTGAGGGCATCTTTTTAGCTTTGAAATTCTTCCCAACCGCACTTTCGAGCACTTTCGCAACAAGAAAGGGGGAGATTTTGGAAAGTGGTGTATCATCTTCTGAGTGAATAACCAAAAATTTGGGGAATGTAGGAAGTAGATGAGGTCGTGTCTTTTAGAGGGACTTCGGTGCGGACCCTTTTCAGGGCCCGATCAGAGGGTGGTTTAGCTCTAGAACCCATAAAGATGGGAGAAAGATTCAGTGCCCGGGTGCACCGCCCACCACGGAGCCCAACAAGGGGGTAGGTAATGTGCCATAGCAAGATGGGCTTGGCTGACACAATTACTCTACCAGTGCTGCCCGGGCACTATAACCTAGTGTGGATGCAGGGACAGGACCTGTTTCCACTCAAGGTTGGCCCTTGCCGCCTAAGAAGATGAAAAAGGAAGGAAGAGAGTGTAGAAGAAAAGAGAAAGAGGTGGGAGGAAAAGTGAAAGAAGGAAGAAGAGGGTAGAAGAGGCGACTGACTGAATCATCCTGGTCGGGCCAAGCCAGGACACCCGTCTACGAGAAGCAGGGGCCGAAGCAGTGTATTGCCTCGCCCGGGGGCCCCGAAGGGTCCAAACACACCCCGGGCTCAGCTCAACCACCAGGGTCCCCTTTTCCCCGGACACGGGTACGCCACGCACAGCCAGACGTGGGTGGGCGAACCCACATGGCTCGGGGTTCGTAGTGACGCCACTCACCAAGCACCTACTGAAGTAGGTGCCCCCTGCGTGCGGGTATGGTGGCCCACGCGGCTGGGGTCCGTGGTGACGCTACTCACCAAGCACCTAGCACCTAAGGTGCAGGCGCCCCTGCGGAGCTCGGGGTCCGTGGAGACGCCACTCTCCAAACACCTGCTTTCACAGGTGCCCCCTGCGGGGAGTTTTTGGGAAGCTGCTGAAACAGGGACACCTTGGGCTGCCAAGCAATCAGCTGCTACCCAAGACCAAGCTGCCAGCTCCATGCGTTTTCGTCGGGGACGAGGCTTTAGTTGAGGCCAGATTTCTCAGGCTTTACCCTGGGCGCGGTCTCAAGGACGACGAACGAATCTTCAACTACCGCCTGAGCCGAGCAAGTTAAAGGAACCTACTAGCCTGATGCCTCATCAATAAATACCTGTAAGCGAGGTCTTCTCTCATGACAACCATATGTATACACCAGTAGAAATATGCTCTCTTCGTTTCACCTAGCAATGCTCCCAGCCATTTGTAGATTTGAACTATATTTAAGTTTGAAAATGATTAAAAGTGTTTCTACCATTATATAAAAAAATATTTAATTTGTCATATCCTCTAGGATATGTGCTTTCACGTGAATGAAGTCACTTGAGGGAAGCCTCGAATGCCATTTTAAACGACACTGAAAGAGAATTAGGAATACCGCAAAAATGGTGGCGGAAATGCTGAACTAAGAATTGAATGCAACGCTAGCGGTCGTCACTCTTCAGCTGGCAGGGCAACGAAGGATTGGAGTGACTTTGGATATGCCCACCTCCAGTTCACACTTTAAAGCATGTTTCAAAGATGTGATTTCACATTATAGCCCTTGGTTCAACGTAGGCTTATGCATAAATTCTCTTTGTTATAGGTTCATTGCACCACCAGTAATCATATCACTGCGCTAGCTTTTTGGCTGCACAGCATTGCAGCATACCTGTCAAACTTTTGACATTTTATTTTTATATTTTAATTTATGGGGCAACTCAGCTCAATTTCTAAATTTTCTTGGTTCAACTAAGTCGTCAACCCTGAGTCACAAGATGAAATTTGTTTTTCGGTAGTGTCCTTAGTTCTGTAAATATGCAGTGTCGAAGTTTTGTTTTGCCGCTTATGGCAAAACCAAAACTACCGGCTCCAGCATGTAACGTTGGTGGTGACATTGCTTTCGTGCCGCAGGCTGCCATTGCCTCCACTGCGGAGGCTGGGGCTACTTATTAGCCTGCCGGCTGCCGGTGCTCTCTGCATCTGCCGAGGAAATGCCTTGCAATGATATTCATAGTTAGAACTCATTGCTAAACGAAGTGTGGCTTGTGCGACTTTTCACATTGTTGTCAGCATTCTCTCGGGATCCTGTCTGTGGCAAGCACCGCTTCTATGATCCCTCGATTTCACCTCTTCGGCAATGCTTGGCACACTAGTCAGTATTCTGAGCTCTGTTTGCAACACCAGTCGAAATAGGAGCATTACGGTATGTTGACACTTGAGACGAATGCGACGCCAACACGGATGCAGCTGCAGGGATGCATAGGGACACTAAGCCCGGCGTCCCTGTGCGGAGAATGGAACTGACGTCAAAGTTGCCGCTGTGGCCTGAAAAGCTGACCTGCTGACGGCCCGCTAAAATATTGTTGATATTATGCTTAACATCAGCTTTGGTAGGGACTGCGGTGTTGCTCCGACATGAAATTTTGGCTATGGCTGCATCTTGTCGCACTATACTGATATCTCTACTTTGTTTTGATAAGACCTTTGAGCAGAGCTGCTCTGTAAGGAACTTTACAGGATGCTGAATGCCTTTTAGTACATAGAGTATAATTCTGCTGTGACCACCACTATGAGAAATAATCCAGACCAGTTTGTATTCAAGCCTTCATAAAATTTTCTTATTTACATATGATACCATGCCTTTGGAAAATAAAAAGATCTGAATATGACAATCACTAGTAAGATTTTAGTCAATTCCGATTCATCGGGTAAACCGATCGTTCTGTTGCTAGATCACTCTTGCAGCAGGACGAAATTTCTAAAACTATACTCTTGTGCATGTATAAATTTAAATTTCGTTGTCATCTACCTGGGTCTGTGTCACATACCGAACTCATGATCCTTTTTAACTTTCAAAACAAAAAGGTGATGCGCCGAAAATGCCTTCGGTATCCTGGTGACGCGATGAAGAATTCTGAAGAGGAAGCTGGGAGAACACCCCCACATGCCGAAGAGCTGTGTGAAGGCACTATGTTTTCTCCACAATTTTCTGAGTGCGCAGAACGGAGTCAATGAAAAAATTGCGGTGGCTTAACTCGGCTATGCCAGGATATACGTAGCGTGAGCTTATGCGCACAAAATGAGAGTCGCTATCAAGCGGCTCCGGTGCAGCGTCAGACTTGGCTACTGCGCAACGAAGGCGCACAGCTGGGCACGCGGCGGCGCCAGTGCGTCTGCCGCGGCTATGATGTCACTCCTCTGGAATGCGCAGACCGGCGAGGCGGGCGAGGCGGTCGCGGCTGCGGCGGAGCGCGCGGCGGCGGCTTCGCGTGGCTCTCATAATGAGCCGTGCTCATTATGCGAGCCGTGCTCATTATGCAAAGCGCGCGGCGGCGGCGGAGGAGCCACCGCCGCCGCGCGTGGCGCGTGGCCGCGCGTGGCTTTCATAATGAGCACGGCTCATTATGAGGGCCACGCGAAACTGCTCAACGCTACAAAATGCATACTGTGGTCATGGCTACGCGGATTCCGTAAATGGGGTTGGAGGAAGACAAGGCGGACAGCGGCACCAAGACATCAGTCAGCTGCCCCTCCAGCTTACTCCGATTCTTGTTAGAAACTTCGCTCATGTGGCTCGAAGTGTCAGGAACCTCTACAAAGAGTACTTCAGTAGTTCTGCTGTCAAAGTATGGTGGCAGCAGGCAGTCCTGCAGCGCTAATCTAGAGGGATTACACCTAGTGCTGCTTTCCATCAGTCTTTTTATTTTGTACAGGCTGTATCTAAACACAAAAACGCTTCTAACATCCATGGTGCTGGTATTTTTTTCAATGTAAGAATATTATTATTATCATTATTCAATGCAACTTGGTAATGTTATGAAAGGTTTTCATTTTGAAATGAAGAAGTATGGGCTGTGAAGTTCTTTTCATGCTTTTTTGGGTATGGAATTACAGCATCAGTGCTTTAGGGAGCTATCTTACTTGCAATTTAACGTTGCAGGAAAGACAATTATTTCAAGTCATGATTTTATTGTATATTTCTTGGTGATCAGTACAGCACATAATAGGTAAAAGAATTTACAGAAAGATGAGTAGGAAGTTTCGGCATTATCTGTCAGTATTTACCGCAGTGCCACGCTGAGGTGTATGGCAAGAATAATGTTTCTATGTTGTGTCATGTGAAAGGGTTATGTTAATGTTTTACATTAGACTAGTGCATACTGTAAAACCCTTAATGTTCGCGAGCCCTTAATTTTCGCGAATTGAAAAAATTCGCGCAATTTAAGGGCACGCGAAAATTTCTGATTCTTAAGAGTTTCAATGCAGGCGTCTGGAATTCGTGAAATTTAGGGGCCGCGATTGTGACCTCTGTAACCGATTCGCGAAAAATAGGGGCCGCGAAAATAAAGGGTTTTACAGTATATTACTGCTAGTGCCGAGGCTCACACACCTCAGATGGGTGGTTGGGACTTTCCCCATTCGATTTTGTGTGAGCACTTCGATCAGGGAATCTTGCAGTATACCTGCAGGTGCTTGGGAACTTCATCCATGCTGTCTCCGGGTGATAAAAAAATGTTCTGTGGCTGTTGTTTCATGTGCTAGCTGTCTGTCGGTCTTGCATGAGTGTGTCGGTGTTGTCTCTTTTTTTTCTGTAGCTTTGGTCGGTGTGTGCTGGGTGAGGCGGGTGGGCTTCGGAAAGTGCAGTGGAAATAGATCTAGAGGAAGGCAGGAGGTGGTGTGAAGCAGGGATGGAGGCTTGAAAGCAAGCAGTATTGGCATAGCGTGCAGTAGGCGGAGATAAGAAGACAAAGGGGGGGGGGAGGGAGGTGCAGACATGTCGACAATTGTCAGCAAAAGCTCTGCCGGTGATTCTTCCTACTCCTCTTCGTACCCGTTCAGTATTTCGCCAATGAAGTCCTCGTGGATGCTGTCAATATTGCTGGTGGTTCTGGAGAAATAGTGAACACAACAAAAACCATAACGTGTGCCTTGAAATATTTACAGGTATATGAAACAAAAAGTTAAGAAATCCTCAAAATAACCAATTGTCTATTTCAGCGACACTGGAAGGGTAAGAAAATATATGTACGGGCGTGGCTCCACGAAGTCACGCAGGAATAGCTAGTCCTTAAAATGTTGCCAGCTAGACTGTGGTTCTGAGGCACCTGCGCCACTCTGTTTTTTTTACTGCCCCTAAAGCGCTTCCCGAAGATGTCACAGAGGTTCCGCCACCTCCCAATGACAACCCTGACGTTGTCTGAAAAAAAATTGTGGACCGTGTTCGTCTTCTTAACAAGCGTATTTCCGAGCTTCGCACAATAGCGATAACCAAGAGCACATTTCGTGGGAACTGCGTGCAGCGTAGTCGGCGCAACAAATTATGTCGAATCGAGCTCAATAATAAAGGTACGCACTTAACCTTTCAGCGGTAGAGCAACTTTACTACCAGGAAAGTGAGGAAGTGCACGCGATCATTGATACTCTAATTAATGATGGATCTTTTCGTCAACACGTTCGTGGACAACTTTTGATTGGAACACGTTTTATCGACAAACCTTTTGTCGACGCTTACGTTTCGTGAACTGCAACGTTTCACCGACAAGGTTTTTCTTTCGCTATATGGATTAGATTGGATTAGCCGCGAGACCTAAATATCTAGAAGCGCACAGGCCGGCCCGTGTGTATCGCCGAGGTCCTTAAACACTGCTGATAATGAAAACAAAACAAAAAATCGAAGCTATCGATCAAACAAATTCACGATCGTTTCGACGAAACGATTTGTCATTCAACCATCGCAGTGTTGACGAAACGAAGTGTCGATGAAACGTCGTTCGATGGACTGATTGCCACCGGTCCTATCCAACGCGGCTCGTGCGAAGACGTTGTTGTTGATTACGGGCTTTGTGGCGCAAAGCTACTATGGCCATACTGCGCCAAGCTTGTTTAGTTGAAACATACTCAGGACTTATTGATACAAATTATCTAAAAAAGGTTTATGTGACAAGGTTAAAAGTCATAGAATTAAAACTACAACTCCAGTAGGAAGCCGGTTTTTCTTAAGTAATTTATGACACGATCAAACGGTATTATAGGAGTCTCCCCGATTAGCAACGCTGGCTGGAAAGGAATACTCTCCCACATACCAAGAGCTGGTTTAATCCTGTGAAGTTTGTTTTCGCATTCCATACTACACTCCGATTGACATAGCTGGAAAACTATTGATTTTACTCTGGGCTTTATGTCTCTAAATGGAATCTGTGAGGTAGTTGGCAGTAGGTGCTTAAAGCTAGTGGCCAATTCGTCTGCTCTTTCGTTACCTAGGCTAGGCACCCAGCAAAATGTTATGTCTCGGCCAAGCCGCAGACCACATTGTACCTTAGATCTGACAAGTTGTGTCAGTCTATTTTTACTTCCCTTCATTGAGCAAAGTGTGGTGAGCACACTTTGAGAATCCACGAATAAAATAGATTTCATCGTCTTGCTGGAGAGAATATACTCCAAGGCCATCAACACCGCATAGAGCTCTGCCGTGTAAATACTTGCACATTCCTTGAGACGAAGAACCTTACTGAGTCCTTCAGAGTAAACTGCTGATCGTACAAAATTCAATGATTTGGCACCATCGGCATAAAATTGGGAGTAGTTACCATACTTCTTCTGCACCTCAAGGAATTCTTGCTGAATCACCACTGGGGGATGTTATGTTTGTTAAATCTAGTAAAATACAAATCACAAAAGACGGGGAACATACTCCATGGAGCTTCGCTTTCACCCGTCTGCAAAAGGTCGGTCTCGTCAAGGGTGAGGCCAAAAGATGTACAAATGCCCTCAAGGCGGAGGCTTAAAGGCGGTACAAGCCTGGGCTTATGTTCAAAAAGACGAGCAAAACGAGAATGTTGCAAAGCACCATAAGTTGGATGATTTGGATAGGACAGAATTCTGGAAGCATAAGTCACAGCAAGATAACGTTGTCAGTGCCTAAGTGACATCTGATTAGATTCAGCGTACAAGCTAGGAATGGGCGACGTGCGGAAGGCACCTGTAGCAAGCCTTAAACCAAGATGATGCACAGGATCCAACATTTTGAGTGCAGAAGGCCTCGCTGCGTCGTAAACTATAGCGCCATAGTCCAGACGTGACCGGGTAAAGGAGTTGTATAGGAGTAGCAGACATATTCTTTCGGATCCCACGACTTGTGCGCTAAGACTTTAAGAATATTGGCCGATTTAAGGCACTTCTTTTTCAGGCCCTTCAGGTGAGAAACGAAGTTGTTATGCCCAAAAATTTATGCTCTGTTTTGACACTAATAGGAACCCTGTTTAACGTCAGTTCTGGATCTAGAAACAGCCCCCAACGCAGAGAAAATGGCACACAGATAGTCTTTTCAGGCAAAACTTAAACCCACTTTCGTCAGCCCACTTACTAATTTTGTTGATGGTAAGCTGCAGTTGCCGCTCACAGCTAGACAAATTACAAGAAGAAACCAAGATGTGAATATCATCCACGTAGAAGGAGTATGAAACCGAAGGTGGAATTACCTTTGACAACGAGTTAATCTTTACGGCAAACAAGGTGACACCTGGACCAGTACGTCCAGGAAAACCTGGTTTTCCTGGACGTACTGGTCGGATAGTGTGGTGCCAAGTCGAACTTGAAAGGAGCGACCTGTGCGAAAACTGCTTATACACCGCAACATGCGACCACGCACACCAGAGGCATACAAATCATGAAGGATACCATACCGCCATGTCGTATCATATGCTTTCTCCAGGTCAAAGAAAAGAGACACAATGTTGCCTATTTAGGAAAGCTTCACGTATAGTTGTTTCCCGACGGACTATATGGTCCAAAGTAGACCGCCCTTCTCGAAAGCCGCATTGGTTATTAGCGAAGAAGAGGTTACGCTCCAAAATATAAATTAACTGCCTATTAATGAGGCGTTCGAATGTTTTGCCAAGGATACTCCTCAACGCAATTGGACGATAACTACGTGGGTCCGAAGGGTCCTTACCAGCTTTCAGCAAAGGAATTACATGCGCCTGTTTCCAGATTCGAGGAAAGTAAGCTGCTTCCCACAGATAGATGAAAAAACCTAGTAGTGTGTTCAGTGATTCCCAAGACAATAGACGGAGCATTTCATAGTGCATTCCATCAGGACCCGGAGCCGACCTCTTCTTAGAGCCAAGAGCCACCTCTAGTTCTTGCATTGTGAAAGGAGTGTTCTATGGCTCAGAGCTACAACCGGACATGGGTATACGGTGACACTCAGCACTTGCTTTAAAACGTTTTAATTACGTCCGATAATTTCGGGAGCTGGAAACATTCTCGAAGTGCTCTCCAAGCACATTAGCAACATCTTTCAGCGAAATAGCAGAGGAGCTAAATAGAGGAATAACAAAACAACGGTAATCCCCTTTGATTTTTTTTTGTACCTATACCAAACTTCCTTTTCAGAGACAAAACTATTTAGTGAGGAAATGTACTTGGACCAAGACTCTCACTTAGCTTTTCTCCGAGTCCATCGGGCCTTTGCTCTTAGTCTTTCAAATTTTATCGTGTTTGAAGAAGTAGGGTACCTCTGAAAGGTATTTTATGCCCTATGCTGCTTTTTCCTTGTGGTGGCACAGTCTTCATTCCACCAAGGCCTACACCTCTTGGGTAACTTTTCAGAGGTGCGAAGAGCAGCGTCCTGGCCGGCACATATGATTTGCTTCGTAACATACACTGTTGCTTCTTCGCGTGACAAATTTGATAGAACTGACGGGTCAAGCACTGCATCAAGTTTAAAGAGTGCCCAGTCGGCTTTGTCAAATTTCCACTATGGGGTTCGTTTAGAATAGTCGGCAGAGGAACGAGGCTTTCAATGACAACCGGAAATGATCACTCCCCAAAGGGTAGTTTAAAGCCTTCCAAGAAAAACAGGGAAGTAATGATGGTGATGAAATGGAGAGGTCGATGGATGTAAAGCAGTGTTGGAGGTAACGCGTTACTAGTAACGACGTTACTGGTAACGCGTTACATTTTGCTAACGCAGTAATGTACTCGCTAGTATTCTGAATGACTAACAAGTATTTTCGTTACTTTTTTACGGTATCGGCTATCAAATTACGTTACTCGTTACTCGTTACTCTTGACCAAAACTGGTGAAATACATTAGACATTTGGAAAAGTTCACGACGCCTGGTCTAACGTTTAGAATAGCAATATTGTGCATAAAACTGGAGACGTTAGGGGAACTAAATTTAGGTCACTAAGCTCAATGGAGTATCTAGCTTCTTTGCTCGAGGGGCAACTACTTGCGCTTATCAGTCCATCTATTCACCCATCCATCTCAAAATCCTGCACAAGCTTATCGCTGCACGGAACCAGCATCCGTCACAATAAACTTTAAAAAAAAGAAGAAAAAAACTTTTCTGACCAAAAGAGACATTTGTTAAAAGGCGACATTATCTCGCTTCTCGAAGGCGAAACACACCTTCGGCTGCCAGCTAAATCCGTTCGTCTTCCGTTTCTTTTTTTTTTTTCACGGTCACCACATACAAGGCTTGAACGAACGACTGCGTTACGAGCCCCTCTCTTCCCTCCTCTTCCCCCTCTGTTTTGTGCAGCAGAGGTGGACAGCGGGGGGGGGGGGGGAGAGAGAGAGGGAGACATCCGTTTAAAACAGTGGACAACTAGGAGTAGTGGCGAAGCGATTTGCTCGTTTCTCTAGTTACAAAAAAAAAGAACACACACAAAAAACATTTTTGTGGAATTTTTTACTTTTGCTCTTCCCCTTGCTGCCTGACAGTTCCTGGCCCACTTTTGTACACCGAAGAATCTTTCGCTTGATCAGTCTTTACTTCACTAAGGTCATAATAAAAACATAAAAAAGTTTTAAACCTGGAAAAGGGACTTACAAGCACCAAACCTTTTTTTTCGCAGAAAAATTAAGAGCTATTGCTGGTTAGAGGCGGCAAGTGATTATAACCAGTGTGCTGGTAACCGGTGTCCTGTTCCGCATAGTGAAGTAAATCAGTCTCTGGTAATAGTATGAACCGGACTGTTACTATAACCGGCGCAAAGATGAGGGGTGTTGGTTGGCTGGTTGTGTTCCAGCAGTCCCCGTTCGCATGCTGTAGTTTATAAAAGCAGATTGACTACCATCTCCGACTCATTCTACGTGTGAGATGAACATGCCGAAAATTAAGCTGTTTCGCGCATCAAAGACGTCTAGTTCTAACTTAAAAAAAGCACATCAAGGTGAGTACGTTTCTCGATTATAATTATAGTCGGTGACAGGTGAAGAACGAAGTGGAAGCTCCTCCCACCCCTTTCCACTTCAGCGGAGCGGACGGTGGAGAGAAGGTCGCCTCCTCTCCACCGTTCGCACTACTAAAGTGGAAAGGGGTGGGAGGAGCTTCCACTTCGTTCTTCACCTGCCCTTCAGCCCGCTTTTCAGAATGTTCACAGATCGCAGGTATTTTTTAGAACTTGCTGATGTTTCACTGCCCTCGTTGCGTTATGCCAGTGCTAGAGCTCCCAGAACTTCTTAATAAGTTCAATAACGCATTCGGCAAACATGTCGACCGTGGTCATAATCTAATATATTAAGCAGGTGAGCTAATATTGAATAGTTTTCTCTTTCACGAGACCGAAGGCATGTTTGTAAGCGAACACATCTCTGCCAAACATATGTGCTCGAACACAAAAGTAACGTAGAAGTAACGTAAAAGTAACGTTCGTTATTTTTGAAAAGTAACGGTAACGGTATATCGTTACGTTTGTAAAAGAGTAACGTAGCTCAATAACGCGTTAATTTTGACCAAACTAACGAGTAACGCTATTTCGTTACTTTTTTCGGTAACGGGCACAACACTGATGTAAAGCGATTATGAGTGGAACTATAAAATATTTGTTCTTTCTTATTTAAAAGACATACGTCTGAGGACAGTAAAAACCTTTCTACAACAGCGCCACGAGAGTGAAGGCGCTTACTGCCCCACATGGGACTCTGAGCATTAAAATCACCACAAACCAAAAAAGACGTTGGAAGTTGCTGAACCAATCCTTGAAGTTCATGAAGATGCAGTTGACGATGAGGTGGTAAATACAAGGACACAACCGTAATAAGACGATCAGCAAGAACACGTACCGCAACTGGTTCTAGTGATGTACGGAGAGGCTTTTCCACACACGCTATGCCACTCCGTACAACAATGGAAACACAATCAGAAGAGTGGTCTGAATCACGATCCTTTCTAAAAACACGGTGACGATGAAAAACATTTGTATGGGTGTTGTTAAGATATGTCTCCTGCAAGCACACGGCAATGGGCTGTAACTCATCCACAAAAAAATTAATGTCATTAATATTTTGCAGGAGACTTCTACAGTTCCACTGTATAAAACTATACGTGTTCATGTTAAAAATGGTTTAAAGTAAAAAACAAAACAAAAAAAAGTAATCTGCCCTAGGTGCCCTGGGGCGGTTTAAGTGGGGTTGCTCGCGGATTGAGCTTTTTCTGGGATGACTTCTTAAGCCTGGCGTCATCAGGTAGGACCGAACGAGGGGAGGAGGTTCACCAAGTTCCATCCGCTCCTCCTCAGGCTGAACGGCTGAGGGAAGAGCTGGTACGGGCACCTCCTTAGATGTCGACTCCTCTCCTAAAGCCTTAAAACGAAACACACACTCCTTCCTCCTGGGAGGGGTCCGAGTAACCAAGGCAGGCACATCGTTCGATGACACGTCCTTTGGAATGGAGGAGGCACCAGTGCCTTCTCCCTGAGGCTGGTGTTGCTGCCTCCCCTCTTGTCTCACCTCTGTCAGCACGGAGGCATCCCTTGCCTCTGCACATCTGGAGGCCCCTGTGGTTTCTTTGGTTCCAACGACAAACGGAGTCGTGGAGCGAATCTTTGTGAGGCAGGGGAGGTGGTGGAATTACGAGGTCATTAGGACAGACCTGGGTTCCTACCGAAGACTTTGATGGCACATCCCCTGCACGTGCCACCAAAGAGTAAGGCCCCTTCTGCAGGAAGGAGAATCGCTTCCTGGCTTCGGGGAACGATATGTTCTCTTTCACTTTGAGTGTAATAATTTCTTTTTCTTCTTTCCATTTTTTGCAAGATCGGGAATAAGCAGGGTGAGGTTCATTGCAGTTGATGCAGCAAGGTGGATTTGAGCAATTCTCTGCAGGGTGATCATTCTTGCCACACTTGGCACACGTTGTCTTTCCTCGGCAGCTCTGGGCGCTATGGCCATATCTCTGGTAATGAAAGCAACGCTGAAGGTTTGGCACATACGGCCATACTCTACAGTTCAGCTACCCTGCTTTGACTGATTCCGGAAGCGCACTCAGCTCAAAAGTCAAAATGACATGCTTTGTCTTCATCTGTTGACCGTCCCAGCGAAAAAAATCGTTTTGAGGCAATGACTCCTTGGTTACGAAGGCCATCGACAATTTCATATTCAGGGGATTCTAGAAGGTCATCTTCTGATATTACGCCTTTAATCGTGTTCAAAGTGCGGTGGGGTGATACAGTAAACCTGTAGTCAGAAACCGAGTTGAGTGCTAGCAGGTCTGAGCTTTGCTGAGAGGTTGCAACCTCAACAACGAGATCTCCAGATGGCATTTTTTTTTGCTTTAAAATTCTTCCCGAATACAGAATCAAGAGTCTTAGAAACCAGGAAAGGAGATAGCCTGGATAAAAGTTTTTCCGTTTCAGAGTGCATGACGAGAAATCGAGGAAACTTCTACACAGGTGCAAATGCTTCAGTAATGTGTACTTCGGTCCGGACTCTTTTCAGGGTCCGATCAGGTTTTTTGTTCAGTTTGGAACCCATAAGAAATGGGAAGGGATTCGGCATCTGTAGTGCACCACCCACCACGGAGCCCAACATGGGGATAGGTAATGCGCCATAGCAATAAAGGTTTTGCTGACGACATTATGCTATCCTTGTTGCCAAGACACTATAACCTAGTGTGGGTCCAGACAAGGGGTCTATCGCTACCCAAGGTTAGCCCTTGCCGCCAAAGATGGTGAATATGAATGAAAGAAGAGTAGAGAAAAGAGAAACGATAAGAGGGGATAGTATAAGATATGGCGGCTGACTCCTAAAGCCTTACTGACTCTGCGCTGTTGTCACACGTGACGTCCGACAGCATGGTGAGATCAACTGTGCACGTTTCTCATAGCCTTAATCAGGCTGACGAAAAGTACAACCAACTTGAGAAGGAAGCACAGGCCCTGGTGCTTGGTGTGAAGAAGTATCACTTCTTCCAAGCAGTGCATTTTTGCATCACCCCTGCAGTGCATTTTTGGTCTGAAAACTGGCATACCTGTCATTGCTGCTGCCAGATAACAGCGTTGGGCAGTCACCCTTTCCGCTTATATGTACAACCTACTTTACTGCAAACACATGCACGCAGATTGTTTTTCACAGCTTCCGGCCTTTTTCACGGCGGAGGAACAAACAGATGAAGTTTTCTGGACACTGAGGCTAGATTCCATGCCAGTGACAAGTCAAGAAATTGCAAGGCACACCACCCGTGATTCCACTCTCCGGCTGGTATTTGACCTCACACGGAAAGGTTGGCTGTCCTCCATCTGCGACGCCGATCTTAAGCCATTCTTCTACAGACGACAAGAACTAACGGTTCATCAGAGATGCATGATGTATGGCATGCCTGTTGTGGTGCTGCCCAAGCTGCGTCAACAGGTCATCGAGGAGCTGCACGAGGGTCGAAGAGCTGCACGAGGGTCACGCAGGCATCGTCCGTAGAAAAAGAGCTGGCCCGCAGCTATGTCTGGTGGCCGTCTGTAGACAAAGACCTTAAGACTCATGCGCGTAAAGCTCTGCCGGGCTGTTGTTGTTTGCGGGTTTCATGGCGCAACAGCAACGAAGGCCATACTGCGCCAGACTAAATTAACTGATAAAGCTCCCATGGTCACCTCATTACAAAAAAACGATCTTGAAAATATCTGGAACTAGATCTGGTGTATAAGGCCAGTACTAGTAATAAATGATAAAACTCGATCAAGAGGAACGAGAGGGTGGTTTCCCAGCAAAAGAGCGGGATGAAATGGAATACAAAATCTAAAAAACTCTGGAAAATGAGCACGTCGTTCAGTGTCAAATTCTGGGCAGAGCCACAAAATGTGGAGAATAGTAAGATGGTCTCCACAGTGCTCACAGACTGGTGGATCCTCCCCATAAAGGAGATATCTATGTGTAAGAAAAGAGTGCCCAATTCGAAGCCGGCACAATACAACTTCGTGAAAGCGGTTCTTAAGTGAGGAGCTCTCCCAAGATCCAAGGACTGGTTTGCTTACATGGAGCTTGTTATTAGACTCCATGGCCCACTCTGTCTGCCATAAACGAAAAAGTGACGACTTAATTAATGATTTGGTATCCTGATAGGGCAAGCTAGCTTGATATTGAGAGCAGTTACCTGAAGATGCAGCGAGCCTGTCTGCCTCCTCATTACCCTTTATTCCCACATGACTCGGAACCCAGCAGAATTTTATATTGTGACCTTTACGCAAGGCTCCGTTAAGTTTACTTCGCACCTGTTCCACAAGCATATTCTTAGTGGCTTTTAGAGAGCATATTGCAGAAATGGCGCTCTGAGAGTCCACAAATATTACGGCCCGTCTAGTTTTAGTCTTCAGAATATAATCCAATGCAAAAGACACAGCATAGATTTCAGCAGTAAATATACTCGCGAATTCCTCTAGACGTTTGACTTCAACAAAACGACCTGAATGCACAGCACAACCGACAAACGATGAAGTCTTGGCACCGTCCGTGTAAAAGTGAACATAGTCTTTATATTTCTCTTCCAGGTCAAGGAATTCCTGCTGAATTGCAAGAGCTGATATGCTATTCTTATTGAACTTAGTCAAAGTCCAGTCGCAGAAGACACGCACTATATTCCAGGGCGCGACGCAGACTGTGTTCTGAATTAGGTTAAGTTCGTCCAGGCGAAGTTGAAGTGAGGAACAAACTTGCTCTATACGAAAACTTAAGGGTCTGATAATGCTTGGCTTATTTTCAAAGAGACGGTAGAATTGGGACCTTTGTACGGAATGATACGTTGGGTGATCAGGGTTTGCTAGGATTCTAGACGCGTAGGTTAGGCTGAGGTATTGACGTCTTTTACACAGCGACATCTCATTTGATTCCGCATACAAACTGAGCACAGGCGATGTCCGAAAAGCCCCCGTTGCCAAACGCAAGCCAAGATGATGTACAGGATCCAACATCTTGAGAGCAGATGGGCGAGCTGATCCGTACACCACGGCGCCATAATCAAGACGAGATCGCACAAGCGCGTTGTACAAATGCAAAAGACATTTCCGATCCGAGCCCCATGATTTATGAGCCAAAACTTTCAGAAGGTTTGTGGAACGAAGGCAAATTTCTTTGAGATATTTCAGGTGGGGAATGAAGGTAAGTTTTTTGTCAAATATGACACCAAGAAATCTGTGCTCCTTCCTCACAGGAATCAGAGTCCCGTTTAGTTCCAAAGCTGGGTCCAAGGAGAGCCCGCGACGTAAGGAAAAAGGCACACAGACTGTCTTTGCAACAGAGAACTTGAAACCATTTTCGTCTGCCCATTTACAAAGCTTGTTTATAGCCAGTTGTAACTGCCGCTCACAACTAGAAAGATTGCAAGAAGATGAGGAGATCTGTATATCGTCAGCATAAAGAGAGTAGGAGATAGACCGAGGTAACACTCGTGCGAGAGAATTCATTTTTAGTACAAACAAAGTGACGCTCAAAATGCCTCCCTGAGGGACTCCGTTTTCTTGAACAAAAGGTTTAGACAGGGTGCTGCCAAGCCGGACTTGAAAGGTTCTGTTTGTTAGAAAGTTCTTAATGCATTGCAACATCCTACCACGGATATTGCAAGCATACAAGTCCTTCAGGATACCATATCTCCAAGTTGTATCATACGCCTTGTCCAAGTCAAAAAACACTGCGACACAGTGCTGCTTGTTCACAAATGCCTCCCGTATAACGGTTTCCAGGCGAACCAAATTATCGAGAGTAGATCGACCTCGGCGAAACCCGCACTGATTTTTGTCAAGGACCTTTTGCTTTTCTAATATGTATACTAACCGCCTGTTTATAAGCCTTTCAAAAGTTTTCCCGACACAGCTCGTCAGAGCAATTGGGCGGTAACTTGATGGTAGTGAAGGGTCTTTCTGTGGCTTTAGGAGCGGGATGACATGTGCATGCTTCCAGGCATGGGGAAAGCAGGCTTTTTCCCACAATAAATTGAAGAACAAGAGAAGGCTTTTCAGGGACTCAGGAGAAAGGCGACGAAGCATTTCATAATGAACTGCGTCGGGCCCTGGAGCAGAAACCCTCGTTATGTCGAGTGCCATCTCAAGTTCACACTGCGTAAAAGGCTGGTTATAAGGCTCCGAGTCTCCTCCAGACATGGAGATGTTTTGTTGCTCTGCACGAGATTTAAATCTACTGAACGAATCACTGTAGTTTGCTGAGCTGGATGTATTATAAAAATGTTCACCAAGGATGTTGCCGATGTCAACTAAAGATGAAGAAGGGGCATCAAGAGTAGGAATTGCAAAGCACCTATAGTCTCCATTTATTTTCCTGTATCTATCCCATACCTCCTTGGCTGGCACAAAACTATTTATAGAAGAAACATACTTCATCCAGGATTTCCATTTTGACTGCTTCCTGGTCCAACGGGCTTTAGCTCTCCGCTGCCTGAACTCGGCGAGATTACGTGATATGGGATATCTGCGAAATTTACCCCAAGCCCTGTTTTGATCCGCTAAGGTTGTGGCACACTCCTTGTTCCACCATGGTTTGCATTTTTTGGCACATTACCAGAGGTTCGTGGAATAGACATCTCAGCAGCATTTAATATCTGCTCAGTAATATACAGTGTAGCATCTTCGGGCGACATAGAAGAAAGCAGAGAAGGGTCCAAAGTGGAATGTAACCCAAAAAGTGACCAGTCAGCTTTATCTAACTTCCACCTAGGGATACGTTTCAAAAGTGAGGGCAGCTGAACAACGCTTTCTAAAACGATCGGAAAGTGATCACTGCCGAAAGGGTTGTCGAGTACATTCCAAGTAAAGCAGGGAAACAATGAGGGGGATAAAATCGACAGGTCTATGGATGTAAATGTGGTGTGAGCTGCACTGAAAAACGTTGGCTCTCTCCCATTAAGAAGGCATAGGCCAGAAGCCAATAAAAAACGTTCGACTACACCTCCACGAGAGTCTTGACGAATACTACCCCATAGGGGGTGGTGGGCATTAAAATCGCCTAGAATCATAAAGGGTTGTGGGAGCTGACCTACAAGACCCTGCAATTCACTAAGATGTAATGGAGTGTTAGGTGGTAAATAAAGTGATACTACAGTTATGAGGCGGTCTAAAAGAAGGCGCACTGCCACAGCTTCAAGTGGTGTACAGAGTGGTACCTCAGAGCAGGCGACCCCACCCTGTACAACCACTGCCACGCCACCAGAGGGAGTATCACTAAGACGATCTTTCCTAAACACTCGGTGACGTCTTAAAATATGAGGAGAGCGATCATGAAGATGAGTTTCCTGAAGAGCAAGAGCTATTGGCCGAAGCTCATCCATGAAATGATTTATATCATCAATATTTCTTAAAAGGCCGCGACAGTTCCATTGCATAAAATTTACTTTTGCCATTTATAATATTTGTTTATATCGTAAAATGTGAATCAATAAAACTCAGTAGTAAAAACATTAAAACTAGGAAGAGAGACCAGTTGGATTACTTCGGCGCAGTAACCAGTTTTTTGTTCTTCCCTGCACGGGTCTGCGTCTGCCACTCCATGCTATCTGAGCCAGAAGCAGGAGCAGCCGAATCGTCCAACTCCATGGAGAGGTCTGCCTCTTGAGTCGTGTCGCTGGTGTTAGCCAGCGTTTTCTTCCGACTTGGATCACGGGGGCCAGGCCCCGGCCGCGACCAGCCGAAGAGGCAGCGGAGGTGCTGGGCAGAGCGTCTTTCAGCTCTGCCTGCTCCGGCCCCTTGAGTACTGCGGGAGCGGCACGAGGGTTGTGCCGCTCTTTGGAGGGGGCCCTCTCCAGTGAGTTGGGGCGAGAATGTCGCTCCTTCTCACTGGGGGAAGGCGTCGAAGTAAGGACTGGCAATGGCGTTGCCTGCCTGTCCTTTGACTTCAGGGCAGCTGGTGTGCTCCCTCCAGAAGGTGGGGGAGCTGCTGCCCCTGCGGGGGTGTTGGGGCCCGAAGGACCACTGTCAGGACTTCAGGCGAGACCTGGGTGGCCTTTGATTCCGTTCGCGGTGGAGGGCCCCTGCGCACCGCGTCGGAGTACGAACCTTTCGAAAGAAAGGAGAATCTTTGTTTAGCCTCTGGATATGATATGTTTTCTTTGGCTCTTAGGGTAAGGATTTCTTTTTCTTGTCGCCACAAGGGGCAAGAGCGAGAGTAGGCAGGGTGAGGACCCTTGCAGTTGGCGCAGGAAACGGCGTCTTCACAGATGTCTGCTAGATGGTCGTGGCTGCCGCACTTCGCGCACGTCTCCTTCCCTCGACAGCTGCGCGATCCGTGGCCAAAGCGCTGGCAACGGAAGCACCGCTGGGGGTTGGGGACATAGGGGCGGATGCGGCAGTTAAGGTATCCTGCCTTGATAGTTTCTGGTAGTGTGTGTCGTTCAAATGTAAGGATGACGTGTTTCGAAGGGATTTCCTCACCATTTTTTCGGAAAATAATGCGCTTAACGGCCACAACGCCAACACCTTGGAGTCCCTCGAGGAGTTCTTCCTCACTAGTGTGCAAGAAGTCGTCCTCAGAGAGGACCCCACGGATGGTGTTGAGCGTGCGGTGAGGGCTAACCGACACTTTGACGTCAAGAAAACTAGTCAGCTTCAGGATGGCTTCACTTTGTTTTTTGGTGGTTACCTCCACTAGGAGGTCTCCAGAGTGTTGCTTTTTAGCCTTGTAGGAATACCCGACAAGGTTTTCCAGTACCTTTGCAACAACAAAAGGCGACAGCTTTGCAACAGGTTTTTGTTCATCGAGCGAATGAACAATGAAAAACTTTGTGAATGTCTCTGCTTCAGAATCTTTTTCAATGGTCTTGGGTTCAAGACAACGCCTTTTAAAGGCTTGCCCTGAACGGGGTTTGGAAGAGAGGGGCGCCATAGGAGGGCAAGGAGTGTTCGGAATCCGCGGTGCACCGCCCACCACCGAGCCCAACAAGGGGTTAGGTAACGCACCATAACAAGAAGGGCTTGGCTGGAGACGTTACTCTAACAGTGCTGCCGGGAAACTATACCCAAGTGTGGGTCAAGACAGAGGTCCATCGCCACCCAAGGTTAGCCCTTGCCGCCAAAGAGGGGTGAAAAGAGAGTAAGAGAAATGAGAGAGAAGTAAAAGAAACAGGAAAGGTAAAAGTGAAAGATAGGAGGGGATAGTAGAAGAAAAGGCGACTAGACTGAATCATCCTGGCCGGGCCTTACCAGGACTCCCGTCTACGAGAAGCGGGGGCCGAAGTGGTGTATTGCCTCACCCGGGGGCCCCGAAGGGTCCAAACCTACCCCGGGCTTGGCTCAACCACCAGGATGCCCTTTTCCCCGGACACGGGAAGGCCACGCACAGCCATACGTGGGCGGGCGAACCCGCATGGCTCGGGGTCCGTGGAGACGCCACTCTCCAAACACCTGCTTTCACAGGTGCCCCCTGCGGGGCTCTGCCGGGCGTGCCAGCAGCAATGTGCATCACCCGGCCGCAAAGGTCCCAGTGCATCCCTGGGCGCGCCCGTGGAGATCATGGCAACGAATGCACTTTGACTTCGCGGGTCCTCTTCGCAAGTGGATGTTCCTTGTAGCTGTCGATGGCCCATTCCAGATGGCCTGAAGTTTGCCTGCTCAAGTCAACAACTGCTGCAAACACAGATACCCAACTACACAAACTCTTCAGTAGACATGGACTTCGGAAACCATTCTCAGCGACAATGGTTCGCAATTACTTCGAAGAATTCTGTTAATTTCTCAAGCTGCACGGCGTGCGCCAAATTCTAACCGCGTCATACCACCCAAGCAGCAACGGACTCGCAGAATGTATCGTACACTCTCTAAAAAATGCCCTTCGAAAAGGCTTTGGCGTCCAAGTCTGTTGTTGAGTCTGAACAAGTTTTTGCTGCCCTACCACACCACCCCTTATGACAGTACACAAAAGACTCTGGCACTCTCATTGATGGGAAGAGCCCTTCAGACGCGTCTAAATGCTATGAAAGCATCACACAAAGCTTTGATTTCTGGACGACCGTTCCAACAATGGTCTCATCGGGGAGGTGTGGACGTGTCGTTTTCAGAGAATGACTGTGTCATGGTGCGAAACTTCAGACGGCGACACAAGTGGTTGAATACAATAGTGTTGAAAAGAACTGGGACCGTTTCATACACAGTACTAGTTACCACGTCGCATAGAGTGCATTCCTGGTGAAGGCACCGCGACAACTTATTGCCAGAACCGCCCTCCACAAACAAGGCTGCGTTTAAGTTGGACGACGAGCTGTCACCAGTATTGCTAGTCGGCTCTCGCAATGCCAACAGCAACACCAACTACAACGACAGCAGCAACAGCAGCATAAATAAGGGGACAAGTAACCTCCGCGGAGGTGTCGCCACCACGCTACCCACAAAGGACCCGGAAACCACCGACCATTTCAATCCCGGTTAACTGTTCTCAAACAAGACGGGGAAAGTGTCCTAGTTCCGTCTCCGTTTGCTGCTATCAGAGCGCCTCATAAAAAGTGCAGCGAGCTGCCATGGTGCAAAGAAGCTTTTCGTGAGTTGCATAATAAAGATCGCTTCCGAAGGATCCAAATTCTTCTTCTGGACATCCGCATGCACACAACAGGAATCACAGTTAATGCTGTAATCTGTAACCAGGGAGCTCCAAAGTAAGCTTGGTCAATCAGCTGGGTTTTTCAATTGCACAAGTTTTTCTTTACTGTATAAACAATGAACATGTTCATATCCTTTTTGATGTGCCGCACTTGATTAAAATGACTCGCAACAACCTGCGAAGCTCCACAGGCTCCACACCAGAAGTGAGGTCATAAACTGGTCGCACATTGTGTGACTTTACAATCCACGCATGAGATGCGATTACGATTGGCCCTGAAACTAACATACCAGCAGATTTATTAGAAGCATTTTTATAACATGAAGGTTATGCGGGCGGCATAGGTCTTGAGTAGCTCGGTGCATGGTGCACTTCTAATCCTCGTTTATGCCAACTAACATTTTAACGAAGCCATGCCCACGCCATACTTTTGCGATCTAACTTGGGGCTTTGTTCATTAGCTGTTGTCTCGGTGGCTCTTGGTTTAGGGGCTGGCCCACATATCCTGAATTGACCAGATTACAAACCTGACTGAGGCTTATTGTGATACGAACTTCGGTCTAGCTGATGTTACGGTTTCGCAGTACCCAAGCGGTTGAAATTATCTGCACTTCTTTTTGTTAGCTGTCGTGCAAAGTGATTGATGGCCTTCTTTTCTGTTCTTGCTTCTGCAGAGTTGGACCTTTAACTTTAACCCACTAAGCCCCATGTTGCATATCTGCAACAGAAGGTCTAAAGTGCCACTACTGCATCATATGACATGAATACTGGGGTCAAAGGTGTCCACACTCTTATAAAGGGACATTTTTAAATACATACTAAGCTTCACATTTTCTTCGCTTGGAGGCTTTCTTTTGCCGGCGTGTCTGTTCGAAAATAGCGGCAACCACAGCATACGGGACTTTCACGAAAACGGTATGAAATAATACCCTTACCTACCCTAATATTAAAGTTTTATGCTGGAAACGCTGCAGGAATCTTGCAAAGTCATTCCAGAATAAGGGACCATGCACCTTTCCATAAAATAATAGCTAGAGTTTGCTGAATATTTTTGACACCATGTGCATTGCATGTACGTAACACTGGGCAGTAAGTTCAGGTCAATTTCGCTGTTGCAGATATGCAAAACCGATGTTCCTTTATTAAGCGCTGAAATGGGCTAGCATTTGTTGGCATGTATGCATACCAGTAACTTTTTTTAAATTTAATGATGTGTCATTTATTTCTCAGGCACTGCAGGTCTTTTTACCATCAAATTTTAATGACTCCTCCATCTCGTCCAAAGGACTCTCTTCAGAAGAATCCGATAGACCACATAAACACTAACGAAAGCGACTTCTCGTGCGACGACAGCAGTGGAGATGAAGCAAGTTTTGATGTCGAAGGTAACAGCAGTGAAGAGGATGAGGATGGTGGTGACCTTGATGAGGGTTAAACCATACATGAAACAGGTTCCTACGACCGATCTGATATACAATTTCCCATGGTATTGTGCCCTACTTTCACAGTAAGCTGCTATCAAGCCTTGTCGGTGTGCAAGTCGTAGTTGTTCCATTTGACAAGTCGCCGAACAAAGTCACTCAGAAACAACAGATGGATGTGCTTGTCCGATATTGGAATGACACTAGCGATAGCACTTGTAAGAGATTTGTGCTTGGACAACCCTTGTGCTGTGACTGACAGTCTTAGACAGCAAGAGCATTTTTGAGTTTGTGCTCTAATGTGTTTTATGCTTTTTACTTGTGCTTCATAAATAATAATAAAAAACGATAATAATAAAAAACGGTCCCCCCCCTTTTTCCCGCTGGGATGTCCCATTTGTCCTGTTTTCTACCTTGAGGAATATGGTCACGCTACGTATGATAGATCAGAGGAATGTATATTCCTTTACGGACATCTCCAACATAGAGCTTCTCAATGTTCTGGAGAAACTCATGTCTGGAAAGGCACCCAAATCAGCAAGAGCTGCACTGCTAGCAAGGGATAGAGTAATCATGACCATGATGGCACTGAAGCATGGTTCGACATTCAATTTCTTGTCGAATATCTTTGGAGTGTCACCATCAATCGCAAGTGCCACTGTCAGAAACCACGGCACAGCTTCTAGCTGCGTTTCTGAGAAATGCAATAACCTGGCCCTCCAAGAATAAAGTGCTGCATAACATGCCGGTGTGCTTCCAGAAATACTCTCATGTTCGCATCATACTCAACTGCACAGATTTCTGTGGGCACACCTTCACACCTAAGTGCCTTAAGTGCCCTATAAAACAATTGTTAGCATTATCTCGAAGCCAAAGGACCCCATTCCTTCAGAGACACAAAGAGGCGTGATCTACCAGGTGCAGTGCAAGGAATGCGACGCTTCCTACATTGGAGAGACGGGACGAAAAAGAAAAACAAGACTAAAAGAACATGCACGGGACGTCGCCAAGGCCACGATTGCCACCCGCTTCAAATTTGAACTCGTCGACCACGCATGGACGTCAGGCAACCAATTCAACTTTGACAAAGCATCGACTTTGCCGAGGGAGAAAAGGTGGGGACCGAGAAAGCTGCTAGTATCTTAGTTCATCCATAATGACAAACGCGGAAGTGACTCATCGCTGGTCAACAAGAGCCGTGGCCCCGTGCCGGATGTGTGCACAAACTTCATGCCTAAAAGCCAAACCTTCTGTGCGACTCTCAATTCCTTTTTGCGTTACTGAAGATGTCTCCGGCATGGGAGGCAAGACGTTTCATTCAATCGTTATTTTTGTTGTGTAAAGCCGTTCATTACAGTTATCATGTCTTCGCCCGGCTTCTGGAGTATTTTTGCAAGCAAATACTCTCATTACAAAAAAGGGTACATTTTTAAGTATATGGTAGGTGTTTCATCAGCTGGTTTGATCACCTACATTAGCAGCGGCTATGGAGGTCGTTCCTCGGAAAAGGCTACCTTTGACCAGAGTGGTCTGGTAGATAAACTGTTGCTGGGGATAGACAACATAATGGTGGACAAGGGGTTCCTGATCAACAGCACATGCGAAACAAGGCTGACGGCTGCGGTGAGGCCCCCATTCCTACATGCCAAGAAGCAGCTCTCGAAGGCCGAAGCTCTCGCAACGAAGCACATAGCTGCGGCAAGAGTTCACATGGAAAGAGTTATCCAGAGAATGAAGATCTTTAAGATTACATCCCAAAGGATGCCCTGGCACATAGTGCCACTAGCTGATGATGTGCTCATCGATGCATGTGGTTTGGTGAACTTATTTTCACCAGTTCTAGTTGATAACAGGTTCTTCTAAAACTTCTGTAGAAGCAGAGTTTTGTTGATACCGTGCTAGACTCTCGATGCACAGATGTTATGCCAGCGGCAAAGAGGAACTAGTGCTGCCAAGTACCGGCCAATGGAGACATTGGCAGCTATCAACATCCATTTTTCCGACAAGCTTTGTTGCCGTACTGGCAGTCATTCACCTCGGGTGGTTCTCTCTACACTAACATCGCTCATTCCTTCAGATGATCGAAGCAACTCTACGAAAACTTTCATCTCAACAGTGCTGCTTTCAACGTAATGTGATTGCAAAGATTTGTAGCAAATCAGCTGATTGTGCATACTTGTAATTGTTACTGAAAGCTGCAATTAAAAGAATGCATGATCGGTTTACTAGATGCAAATACACTGAAATCACATTAAACCAGCAATAATCTACTATAAGCAGCGCTGCAAAGCTGCAAGGTTTCACATGTGTCAGTATAGATCTATCACTTGAGGTGAAAGACAATCAGTACAGTATCAGAGCAAGCTAGAAACCTGGTGTCAATAACCGCTAATCTTGCAACCATCTGCGAACCTCCGGTAATAGCCCCTTCACTGCTGGCGCAACATACACGGATGGTCCGAGGCCACACGCTCCTGCAGCCTCGTTGACTTTGGCTTTGGCCGGGCTGGATGCAGTTTTCTTTTACGGCCTGTTCAGCAAACCACGGATGAGGCAAGGTGGAAGCACTACTGTGTGGCTGGTAGCCGCAGACAGCTAGGCGGTAGCACGAGTAGGCCGACCATGCACACTCGAGGACAGCTTTCCTTGGCATGCAGTCAAAGCTACCGGAAGGCCACCGATCAGTGCTCCTAGCTCGCAGCAGGCTGGAACTGCGGCAA
Source organism: Ixodes ricinus (assembly GCA_037355805.1). Lineage (NCBI taxonomy): Eukaryota > Metazoa > Arthropoda > Arachnida > Ixodida > Ixodidae > Ixodes > Ixodes ricinus. Next base: position 38,408 of record JAZHYW010011678.1, read on the forward strand.
GGTGGGGTCGCAACGCTTTGTGCATCCACAGGCAGGATTTCTCCACCTCTGGCGAGTATCCACGAGTATCTTAAAATTCAGCCCCCAGTCATGGTCCAGCACCGTTCCTTTCGTGTCAGCACAAGCCACCCTACGTCCGTTTCCGGAGGTCTTCTTAATGTTTCATATTTTAACACATCCTTTTCTGTATCTACTGCAGTGTATGTATGTGTGCTTGGTAGTGTTTGTATGTTTGTGAATATTGCCATAGTGACATACCTTGTTTGCATTATATTGTTTTTCTGCTAGTGCTGCTATCCTGAGGCTGTTATTCAACTTGAAGCCCCATAAGACACATCTGCTTGAATGTGCTACATTTCAACTCGTTCTTTTCGTTCAGTTTGTTGCCTGTGTGTGCATGTTTGTGTGTGTCAATATCACCACTTTGATGTGATCACCAGTGCATCTGGGGTATCTTGTTTGGTGCTAATGCATGCCACTCTGAGGCTGTCCTTGCATGAAGCTTCATAAGAGAAGTTTACTTGAGTGTTCTACATTCCAACTATTCTATCTGGTCTGTTGGTCACCTGTGGGTGCATGCTCGTGTGCATTTGACAGCATAATTGTCAGCTGAAGCTGGATGTGCAGGGTGTTACGCAACAGCCACGTAGTCCCAGTAGCCATCCAAGACCAGCTGAAAAGTCACCTAGATGACCTCGTGCAACAGAAGGTAATTGCACAAGTGACAGAACCAACAAAGCGGGTTCACCCAATCGTGGTAGCACAAAAGAAGGAAAAACTCCGGCTGTGCATCGATCCTCAAAAGCTCAACAACGTTCTCATGTGAGAGAACTACTGCATGCCTACACTGGAGATCATTGCAGCATGACTGGAGAAAGTCAAGTTCTCCTCGACACTCGGCGCAGCCAAGGGGTTTGGGCACATCAAGCTAGACACAGAGTTCGTACCTCTGCACATTTGCAACACCGTTCGGAAGATACAGATTTCTCCAAATGCCTTTCGGCATATCGTCAGCTCCCGAGGTGTTCCAGAAGACTATGCATGTGGTGCTTGAAGGTCTCGACGGAGTTGAAATCATGGTCGACGACAATCTTTTGGGGAACGACGGAAGAGGAACACGACCATGGACTGCGAGCCGTGCTGTAGAGGTGTCGTGAGGTCAACCTCAGACTGAACAAAGAGAAATGCAGGTTTTCTCAAAGCCAGATCAAGTACTTGGGACATATCTTGTCACCCGAGGGACTCTCGATTGACCCGACGAGTGTACAAGACATTCTTGCTCTCCATTGACCATCAAATGTGGGAGACCTGAGGAACGTTTTAGGAGTCGTGAACTACCTTGGCAAGTTCATCCCACACATGTAAGACACAAGTGAACCGTTAAGGCAACTCTTAAAGAAAAAGGCGGCCTGGTCCTGGACAGAAGAGGAAGATAAAAGCTTCACGGCACTCCTAACAGTGTTGACTGCCGCACCGACTCTGCAATTCTACGACAAGAACAAACCAGTACCTCTGTCAGTGGATGCAAGTTCTAGAGGAAAGGGTGCAGTGTAGCTTCAGGAGACAGCCAGTAGCCTACTCATCAAGGTTGTTAAATGATGCAAAAAGAACTATGCACAGATCGAGAAGGAGCTGTTGGCCATTGTCCATGGATGCAGCTGATTTCACGAATACATTTTCGGGCAAACCGCTACCGTGGAGTCGGACCACAAGCCACTTGAAGCAATCTTAAGAAAACCTCTGAATCAATGTCCTCTCAGATTACAAAAGATGAGACTGACTCTTTAAAAGTATGACCTGTTGGTGAAGTACACACCTAGTAAAGAGCTGTACATTGACAGACACACTGTCAAGAAACCCTTTGAAGGAGGAAGAGCCACAAGTCTTCGAGGTGAATGTCTTGGAGTGTCTCCCTATCAGAGATGAAACACTGGAAGAATTTTGTCAAGCAATAAGCTGGGACAAGGATCTGAGTACCATGCTGCAGCATGCAAAGAGCGAGTGGCAGAGCAACAAAGAAGACATTCCAGGAACCTTAAAGCCATATTGGCCCTACAGGGATGAAATCCTTGAGGAGGAGGGCTTACCCTTCAGGTCGAATAGACTCGTCATTACAGAAGAGATGAAGAGCACGATCTTGGCAAGGCTACACAAGGCTCACAGCGGAGTAGAGAAGACGCTCGATCGTGCTAAAGAAGTTTTCTACTGGCCTGCAATGCAGAATGACATCAAGCAATAGGTAGAAAATTGCCGTGTGTGCAAAGAGCACAAGCCGAGGCAACAGAAGGAGCCAGTTGTGAACCATCCAGTGCCAACTGCATCCTGGTAGATTGTTGGAGTGGACTTGTTTCAGCACTCAGGGCACTACTACATTGTGTTGGTGGACTATTACTCTTTTTTCTATGAAGTGCACCAGCTTCAAAGGTCCACTGCCAGCACGATAATCAAATACTGCCTGGCAATGTTTGCTGTGCATGGTATACCTGTCAGGTTGGTTACTGAAAATGGACAACCATTCAACAGCTCTGACTTCAAAAAGTTCTTGCAGCACCGAGGAATTTCACACGTGACATCCAGCCCATATTATCCTCAGTCGAACGGGATGGCAGAGATAGCGGTGCAGGAGCTGAAAAAACTCATGACCAAGTGCAGCTACGGATTGCTAGACTACTACGATGGCCTACTCGAATGGCAAAGCACTCCCAGGGATAGAGTTCTAGGATCACCAGTTGAAACACTCATGAACAGACATACCAGGACGGAAATCCCTACACATCCACCTTTACTGCAAGGGACGAGCACAGACCCAAGCATGGTACAACAGCGGTTGAGAGACAAACAACGAACTCAGCGACGGTACTACAACGAAGGTGCCAAACCTCTACTTGAATTACACGCAGGAGAAGACATCTACCTTCGAGATCAAGAACAAGGAACCTGAAAACCGGCTGTCATACTCGCTAGAGCCCCCGCAGCCGAGGTCATACATTGTTCAAGACGACGAGGGAATACAACGCAGAAGGAACAGCATCACGTTTGGTAGGAGCCAGAGGACGAAACAAAAACCAGCCCGCTACAGCGACACAAAATTTGTTTACGAATGAAAAAGGAAGATATAGACAAGTTCACATCTTTAACAAAGATGGGAGCCACCTCACCAAGGGAGAGCACGAGTTATCACGTGCAAGCGGCTTGAGACAGTTGGCCAATGAGCAGCGCACACACGGGAAGCAACGTGACCATGCTGAGGCAAGCTCGTAGACCTTAGTTTTCTTGGTTGTAAGAATGCGACGTTAATAAACAGTTTATAACACAAATAATAATGAGGATGCACTGAGGAACATTCATGCACCCCTATGTCTTGCTTGCTCCCTTATAAATGTGCCTAGCGGCAGTACTCCATCACAGAGCTATGGGTGCGACAGTGCAGCTCTACAGTTCTTTGTTTTGAGTGAGTGATCGTACATAGCAGGTGCTTTCAGAAGCCACATGCATGCGCCTTCTGCCCTTATCGCGTCTCAGCTGTTAACCCTCCTGCGGCGGAAACGGCAAGCGCTCTAGTGAGGGTCCCCCAATTCTCCAGCTGAGCGGGCACAGCGAAACTACTCGCGATCATGGCTCGCGAAATGTCATTTCCGAATGCAAACAACCCTCTTCACTGTCCCAATGTAGTGCTGCAGTCGGTAAAGGATTGTACTTTAATAGAGAGTTTTAGAACTGCGCATGGAAACAAATGCAAGCGGTGTGCGTTTGCGTTAAAGTTGCGTGCCGCCCGTTTTGCGCGCGCGTCATCGCCATGCGCCACCCAAGACCGCAATTTTCGGCTCCGCGCACGCGCAGTGTGGAACACGCAAAGCTAATGCAAACGCACAGCACTCGCATTCTCTCGAATACGCAATGCTAAAACTCACTACTGTTTCACCGGCTTCCAACGCCAACGAAACGTGATGCAGGGAGCAAACGTGTAAATGGGTAGGCGCTCCTTCGAACTGGAAAGGCTGAGATTGGCGAAACGACGGAGCGTAAAAATGAAAGTAACTAAATGTTATAAACAAATTAATACTACAAAGAAAAGGTCTTTTTTTTATACTTTTAGGGCATTTGGTTTGGAAGGATATTGGCGGCGACTTTGATAGCAAAATATACTTTACCCACAATTAATATAATTTTACATGGATTTCTCACATTAACTAGAATGTTTTAATTGATTTTAGACTTTTTCTTATTATTTGGTAATTAAAAATGGTGCAATTAACACCAATGATGATAATTAGCACACTTTCGAATGTCGTATCTGTTTGCGCGTTTGAAATTAAATCATAAGCAACAAATTATATTAGAGATTGAAAAATTACAAATTAAAATATCTGAATTATGTACTGTTATTATTATTAATACAAATCGCGGCAATTAACGCCCCCAATTAACGCCAAGATCACGAAAATACGCCATTTAACCATAATAGTCTTTCCAGAAAGGTATAATTTTGTTTGCTTTTTAGCATATGAAAAACTCTGACATAGTTATCAAGATAGACAAACAGTCAAACACTGGATGCAATATAAAGTGTCACGCATTGCTATAAAAACACACACACACACTTCAGCTGTCTGACTCGGACTTCGTCGTTGGGTTGTTGCAGTGAGAACAGCGTTTATTAATTTACACGTTTTGTGGACGTATTGTAAAAATTTGATTTATTCCCTTATTCTTGGGCTGGGAATAATGTTTAACCAATTAATCATCTAAATACGCAAAAAACAATTAAAGGGTAACTGCAAAAAAAAAGTGTATTTTTATCACGGGCTTTTTTTTTTTTTAATTTTTAACTTTTTTTTTTTTTTAATTGGGAAAGCATGTCACAAAACAATTTTTCCGCCAAAACAAAATTTTTTACAGCAATATTTATTGCACGAGACTGATTTTAGTTTGCGGCTATTTCGTCCGTTTTAAATCGCGCGCCACAAAATTGGTATTATACGTCACAGAGTGGCTGCTAAACGTCACGGGGTAACGTAGAACAGCCACTCCGCGCGCGTCGAAAGAGCGGGAGTTTCAAATGTGCAGAAGTTGTGACTCCGACTAAATTACGGCCTGTGGCGTAAATATTGCTAGAAAAAATTTGTTTTTTCGCGGAAGATTTGTTTTGTGACATGCTTGTCCCACATAGGTAGGGTTGTTCGTTTTCGGGTAAAACCCGATTTTACCCGATTTTTACACCCCGAACATGTTTCAGGAGAATCGGGTTAAACCAACACCATTTCTCCCCGAATTCCAAAACCACATAACCAACCTATTTATTTTTACGCCGCACGGAGTTTGCGGTGCACACGCGCTAGCTACAATACCTCGGGACAACAGCGACCTATAGTTCATTCCGCAAGCTGCGTGCAGCACTGGGGACGCTACACGACGCCCAACGAGCGCGCCTAACTCACCGTGACATTTTACGGAGGCCGGCTGAGGAAAAGCGGCAATAGGCGCTGTGAAGGTGGAACCCAACGATGGTGGAACCGCCTCGGCACGCCATGTAGCTTCGGCCCTGCTGCACGCAGCTTGTGAAATGTACTATCAATCGCCCTTCGATCGCTGAGGTGTCGACGCCCAGCAGGATCTCTCCGGTAGCATGGCCATCTCGCTGGTGTCCAACCTTTCTCTCGAACAACGTCCGAGCCAGTCAGTCGCGTAAACAGATCGGGAAAACTAACAGATTTATTCTATAGCGAAATATAATATCGAAGAGGACCGTCCCTCGAACGATCGGGGTTTTTATTGACACCTGAGGGAAAGGAGGATTCCATGGGTGGTGCTTCCCTTGAAGCGACCGACGGCAACCGGAGCTGGAAAACACTGATGTCCCCCTGATTACCAGCTCGAAACAGACGCCTAATTTTAACACGCCAGCGTTAAGAAGCTCGTAGAAACGCTCAATAAAAGAAGAAAAAAATACAATGTATTATTGAGTACATTTGTAAATTTAACCCGAAAAAACCCGAATTATCGAAATGTTTCCACAAAAAACCCGATTTCTCCCCGATTATCGGCTTGAAAAGTAGCACCCGATTTTTACCCCCGAATTTAAAAAAAATATAAAACCCGAAAACGAACAACCCTAAGCACATAGGCTGCTTTAAAAACACTTTTTCTTCTTTGCAGTTACCCTTTAAAAGGCCCGCAGTTCATTATTTTCCATGACAATTATCTGAGCGAGAAAAGGCAGCGAGAACGCACAAATATCAGCACTGATTTTTTCAACAACTACAAATATCAGCCTGGATCGAACATGTATGTCACAAAATGAAGTTTCCGCGAACAACTTTTCTAACGAAATAATTAAGATGCGAGACACATCTTGAGTTATGAAAGAATCCTAAATTAAGACATATATCGAGAAATTAAATCCAAAATAGAGGTATAGTTTCGGTTTCGCTCCAGAATTAAAACGCGCATCCTTGCGTAAATATTACGCTAAACACCGTTCTTGTTTTGAGGGTAAACAGGTGACCTGCGCTCATAACACCTAGCTTCCTCGTATTACCAGAAATAATTTGTGTCGCTCAGTGAAGCCAGCGTACTAGACAGGCTCAACAGCGGCACGCATCTCCGACCCTCACTACAACCGCCATTTTGGAAAATGAGTGGCGCCACCTATAGTTAGTTGGCGTCGCGAATAATGCTTATAATATGACCACTCTCCCTACAGCTCCAACCAGTTATTTTTCAATTGTATAGGCTACAGTTGCTTGGTAACATTTCAGGTACCCTGCTCATAGAGCATCCCAGGTCATCTATGCAGCGACCTTTTGGGTAGGGCGGTCTACCGCAAGTGGTATTATCCAGGAGACCTGCGAGGCCCTGTGTGCAGTTTTGGAACCCTTCAACCGCCCTGTAAGTACCCCATTTTCACCCCTTTTAAAGCAGGAAAACTTTAATGCCAGAAGACATTTCCATTTTCTAAATCATTTTGTGGTTTTGAGTGAACGAACAAAATATATTCCACCGTATAACAATTTTAACTAACAGGTTCATCACCTGCGTTGCCTTTGATGTCAAAAGCTCTGCTAGAAACCACGCATGCTTTTTCCAGTAAACTTTTATTAAATTTGCAATGTGAAACATCTTGTCACATCAAAACTGCTCAGGTTTGAAAACTGAACACGTCCGCCATCTTCAGTGGCCACGATGTGACGAAAAATGTCAAAATGCACAGCGAAAGCAAAAAAAGAAAGTAAAATGCAGGTGCACGGCAAAACGACATACAATGTAGGTGCACGCTGCCACTCGAGCACTTAGCTATGGTGGGCGAGCGCTATCCTGCACTCTGTCCCTCCAGCCTGCTGCGCAGCCAGTCACAACCTTTGTAAGTCAATCGGGAGGATAAACGTCGTCTGTGTCTTCCTCATGTGAACAGAAACTGTCAGTTTAGATCTACACGCTGCAGAGTTACCGTGCAGAGTGGCATTCACCCTTCTCGATGGCGCAGAGCACCTTACCTCTGTATGCACTGCACGTTGTCAGTGCGGCAGAGTATAGAGCAGTTACCCTTCTAACTACTCAATCATGTGACGGGATATACCCACTTTTTCAACTGGTGTAAGGAGAGGTAGTTAGATTCAGCGGGCCACCGCTTAATTGGCCACCGTTTTCTCGGCTTCCTGCTGACACAATATCAATAGGGATGCTGTAAATTGCAAATTCATATTGTTGGGGCTGCATTGGGTTAGCACTTTTATCGCACTTGTGTAGTATTGGTTGACACAGTATAAACATTAGATTCCTTGTGTTATGAACAGGCCCTTTCAAGAAATCTGCACAGCACAAGATTGTTTCACACAGTTTTCGAGCGCAGCTCTCAGGCACCTGTTTCCAGCTTCAGCGGTGTCGGCCTAACTGCGCGGTGCATTATGGGATGTTTGTCATGATGACGTCACACGTGATGTCACGTGCGAGGTCATGGGGGTCACCAGTGACGTCACTCGTGACGTCACCGCACGTTGCATTATCGGTAAATTTCCCTAATAAATTTAGCAGAAAAATTTCCCCGTGCTATCTAGAGAAAAAATTTCCCGCTAAATTTAGCGGATAGATTCCCCGCTAAATTTACCCGAAAACTTTCCCCGCTAAATTTAGCGGAAAAAATTTCCCGCTAAGTTTAGCGGAAAACATTTTCCCGCTAAATTTAGCGCAAACAATTCCCCGCTAAATTTAACAGAAAATTTTTCCCACAAAATTTAGCAGGAAAAATTTTACGCTAAATTTAGAGGGAAAAATTTTCCGCTTCAAGGAAGGAGAGCAGAAGAGGAAGTTGGGAGGCTACGGATGAGGAGGAGGGGCATACCCTCCCATCCGTACCCTCCTCTTCTCCTCCTCAAGAGCTGCACTATAATTCGGTGTTACAGGGGATTGTAAACGTCGTTATTTTTTTTTGTGACAACTGTGCCGCTTCATAATTTCACTGGGTATCTTCAAGGACATGTTCAAGGTGTCTTGCCCACGGCATGGCTAGCCACCGCTATTCAGCTGCGATCAAATGCTTGCGTCAATGGGAATTGGGAGAGCTGAATGGACTCTTGGCCTTAGCGTACAAGCCCGGACCAGAGGTTAGGGATAACCCATCATGTGACAAATAGTTCAGGCGAGAGTCACTGCAATGGCGTCCCTCCATCAAAGTTGGCGGCTTGCATGGGGGTATCAAACTCTTATGAAACAAATTATAAATATGCTCTTGGCATATTTCCTTTTCTTTTCTATATGCCCATGCACAGTTTGGTGCTCGCACCAATATATGTTTTCTTAGTGTCCCCATTACATCCATGGTGCACCAGCCTAATTGTGAAGTAAACATTCCCAAGAGACGATTTGAACACACAAGTTTTAGACGGGTGTGTTGTTGTTGTTGTTCAAAACATCTTTTATTGAATCCAATAAGAAGAGAGAAAAAGGGAAAAAGATGGGTGGCTGCCCCTATTCCGGGGCTCCATCGGCCTTGGATGCTATCACCACTCTCGTTGCCAGCAGTAGCTGTTGGCTCCGGTCCTCGCTGCATAACGCAGCCTCCCATTGTTCCATCTTCGAGTTCGTGAATGGCACTAGGCCTGGGATCTTCTGAGAGGCCCACACGACGTGATACGCATCGGCTCATTCGCACCAGCAGTGCGTGCATGCGGGCGACGGGTGGGACGATGGGTACCAAGCGTTGGGCCTTTCTGGCGTTGGTAGTGAATTCATCTGGAGTTTTCGTATAAGGTTTTCTTCTCTCCAGAGATTCCTAGGTGGCAGAGGGAACCGCCACCTGGCGAGTCGAGTGGCATTTAGTCGTTTGGAGTATGATGCCTCGTTGTCAGTGTCGTCACCGCGGGAGGGAGAAGCCCGGTTGAGAAGTAAACCTCGGGTTATGGGGTGAGCCGCCTCATTCCCCGTGTCCCACGTGGCCCGGCGTCCACACGACATGTACCGATTCCAGTAGGTGCTTTCGAACCAGTCTTGCTGCCACGGGCCCGACGCCTTAAACTTTCGACACGCTGCCTGCGAGCCTGTAAGCACGGTCATCTTCAGGTTCCAAGCGATGGGCAGAGCTATGGCCACCATCTCAAAGAAGGTTGCCAACTTGATATTCTTCACCGACGCTCCACTGATCGTCTTCTCGCTGCCCAAGGACATCATGGCCACCGTGGCGATTCCATCCTGTACCCGGGCCGGGTCCGCATACATGGTTCCACTCCTGCAATCCCACGTGCGCCTCAGGGCCTCGGATCTTGCTCTTCTCCTGTCTGCGACTCCCTCCGGATGCGTGTTTTCCGGTATTCTGCTGATCTTGAACTTGGCTCTGACTTCTCGAGGAAGGTCCTTGGATGGAGGGGCCCTGCTCCCATCAGCTTCCAGGTTCAGCTTCCCAGGCAGCCACCTGCCGTTGGTTGTACCGTCTGGTTGCTTGAGTTGTGCGGCAATCTGTGCGTCTCTCAGTTCCTCCAAAGTGTTGTGTACACCCAGCTCCACAAGCCGCTCGGTAGGTGTACGCTCTGGCACTCCCAGTGCCCACTTAAAGGCCTTCTTTATCACGACGTTCCCCTTTCTCAGTTCGGTCATCGTGAGGTGAAGGTAGGTCGTCCCGTACGTAATACGTGAGATTGCGAACGCCTGCACCAGTAGGATTGCTTCTTTCCCCTTAAGTCTGTGCCTCTTGTTGCGTATTCTTCACGGCATTCCAGCCACTTGTTCGGTCGAGGTGACCAGCTTCCGAATCGTCAGCATGTTACCTCTGCCCTGGAGGATACTCTGCCCTAGGACTCGGATTACACAAGGCTTCGGTATCGGTTGGTCGTCGAGTTTGGCGTTGATGTTCCCAATGGATCTTTCCCAGGGATGGTGGAACACAAGCAGTCCCGATTTCTCCGGACCGCACTCGAGCCTATTGCATTAGTTTGCAGAAATACATTGGACACAAGACTGGCTCACGGAGCCATCCATGTTTTGTGTGCTTGTCACTTTTCATTAGCCCGCTCGTTTCAAATGGGAAACAGAAATTGGGACACCAACAAAGCATGAGGCGGCGAAAAAAATAAATTGCTCATTGATAAAAATAGAGAGCAACCAAAGTCATCACTATTGACAGAAACTTGACTTGTTTACAAGTCATCTATGCAGTGATGCGATTGCTGCACCAAACTGCGTCAATGGACTCATCCTGCTACATGCTGCTACAATTTACCAAAATGTGACGAATTTGCGCCAACGCTGCGCTAGAGGCCCATTTTTTCACTGCATCATTATGATTTGGGTGTGGGTACATTGCCGGATCATTACAGTAGGATGGTGCCTATTTTTGATGATTTTTAATATTGCTTTGAATTACATACTGTTAGATTTGACCTCATATCAAACACGATCAGGAGTCAGAAGTTTTTCAACACATGTAACTCTAATTTCTTGAACTTTGGGTTGCTTTGCTAACTCCTGCAAGTGCGCTTTACAATATTCTCTGGTACACTGCAGTGAAGCAACCATAATGTCGGCACAGTGCTTTAGCGTGCTCGTGCTTCGCTGCAACGGCGGTTTGTCTTAGAAGAAAACACTTTCTGAGTGGGGTATTTAAAAGTACCCACTCAGAAGGTGCTCCAAAATGACTCGAGCCAAACACATCACTGCTATTACTATGTTACAAGGAACCACACTATTTTTGCAGCATATGTCGAACATGCTCCCTTTAAAACCCTTATTTGTGAAATTTAAAAAAAAAGAAGAACAAGTGTGGCCCCAATAGTGTTTTATTCTAATTTCAGCTAGTGGAGGATGCTTTGAGGGGAACAACGTCAAGTAGCTGTCAAGCATCCACAGCAGATGCAACTCCGTCAACAGCCTGTGAGGCAATTGATCCTCACAATCTCACACTGCATTCCACGGAACTCGCTTTAGTCGAGGTAAGGGCATTTTTGATCCGAATGAAAAGAAGTAAGGTGTGATGAAACTTAAATGTTTCTAAGTCAACGACATCTGGCTAAAAATGTTCTAAACCTGACATCTCTGCAGCCCCCAAGCGACCCCGACAATGGAGATTTGTGCATGGGTAACCCTGCAGCAATGGACGAGAGCTCTAGTTTTGATGGCGACACGGACTGCTCCTCGTTGCACGAATCAACCCAGGTAGGTGGACTGTGTTACTAATTCAGCCATTGATAGCTGGTAGTCAATAATAGATACTATTCACAGAGGCTTGGCATGCAAGCAAGTCGTCTATTGCCGTGTCTGAAGGGATTGCACTACTTTTGCAGCAAATATTGAAATATGCCTTTAGAACACTTAGCAGCAAATTCAATAATTAGAGTTTGGCCTCATTCGGGTTTTTCTTATAATCTCAGCCAGTGGAGGATGCTCTGAGGGAAACAACACCAGGATTCGGGCACGCATCTCCAGGGGACAGGAATCGAACAGCCCATGAACCAACCCAACTTTGTGATCCAACAGCCTGTTCCACATCATGCGATTCAGTCCAGGTTAGTGTTTATAGCACCTCTGATGCCTGTAAGAGAAGTAAGGTGAGACAAATTGCTATGCTTTCGAGGTAATAACAGTTGAGTAAAAATGCTCTAAACCCGACATCTTTGCAGCCTCCAACTGACCTCGACGAAGGAAGGTCGTGGGTTGATTGTTGTGAACTCAGTGACAAGAGTGCGAGTGTCTCACAACAAACAGACTGCTGCTCATCATTGCTAAAGTCGGCTCAGGTAAGTGGTAGTGTACCTTCACATGAAAACAAGGAGGAGTATTTTGAGTGAACTACGGCAAAATACCGAGAAAGTGCCCACTTCGTTCAAGTGCCCACTATTAACATTTCCCAAACTCGAGAATTCTGCAAATTATATGTTAAGCGCCCGATTTGACTGGACAAGCACCAATGTCTAGATTAACCCAGTTTTCAGCGGAAGTGGGATGGGCACTCCCCAGTATTTTGCAGTAAGTGTTTTCATGATAACAGCTGCTGGCTAAAATTGCTAGAAATTTCTGACGTCTCTGCAGCTGGAGCTCAGTTATCCCGACAATGAATGTGGGCTAGCTGATCATCCAGTGCCAGTGGACACCTCAAATTCGGTTGGCTACCCAGACTGCTCCCCAGTGCATGAGTCACCCCAGGTAGGTGGACTGTGTAACTACTAATTTGGCCACACAAAGTAGTCATTACACATTTTAAAGTACCCTCCAATCTGTAGTCTGCTTAAAGCATAAATCACATTCCAGATTCATGACGGTGTGCTTCACTTGTCTATAATTCTTTTTCTAGACAGAGTACCACCTTCAGGGAACGTCGGAACAGGCACCATCCCCATATAGGGCAAACTTTGGGTGCCAAACAAACATATGGGTTGGCCGAAGCAAGGGAACGCAAACCGTCTTCGGGGCCAGGAGCATCTGTAAGCGAAATTCAGCAGCTCTTAGTTGTCAGGAAGGACCCACACAACTTTCCAGGATCACTTTCTAATATTGAATGCTTTTTAGCTACCCAGACAAAAGTGGTGTGCCGAGATATGGAGACGCAGACAGATGAAGCATCGGATGATGGATGTCGCCCACCACTGCCAGCCCAGTCTACACAGCGCACCATCGTCAATGAGTATGTGCAACATGCTACACCCATTTTTACCTCAAGAAAAAAAAAGGAAATTTTGCTCATTGTTCATACACTGCGCGAAGTAGTTCTTACAAGACTTGGTTGTCAGAGGAAGAAGCAATGCTTTTTGGCATTTGAAATTTGCACGTCCTGATAAGATAACACATATCTAAAATTCACCTACATATATCTTCATTCTCTACGTAAAGGTGGAAATTAGTAATGCTCCGCGAGAAGCCATACTATTTTTACTACGGTTCTTGAGATGAAAAGAAGTATAGTTGTAAACAGCCACTTAAAGTGGCTTTAGCTTTCAGGGCTAACGAAACGTTTTGTGATTGGTTTACAGCACGGATGACTGGGAGTCAGGTTCCGAAAGCAGTGACGATACGTAAGTAACTTAAAATAATTTTTACATTGTAGTGCCTTACTAAAATCTAGATACCCTTTTCTTTTACAGTGGCGGAGATGATCTTGATCCTTTGTTTGTCATGGAGGAAGAGGACGATGGCGACAGCAGCTCTGAAGGGTAATCTTTCGTTTGCATTCAAATTTCCTATCTACTTCAGGGCAGTGCAGTCTAAGACCTTAGTCATCACTCAACTCTGCCTCGTACATAAAAATAAAGTTTTTACAAACCGATATTCAAATACATGGTTTCATCCCAAAGGCAGTATGAGAATCCCTGTGTAATACAGTCAACATAAATCCAGTGATGAAAGCTGCTCTGTTCTCATATGAATGGATGTACTGTATACACCAACTTATGTTTACAGACCAACTGGTGTGCCCCTAGTAGCCGCCAGTGGCACAGTGCATATGTGATAGGCTGTGGGCCAAAAGTGTGGCCATCCCATATAAAAAAAATGAAGGTGGTATTGTGGGCTAGTTTTCTCATGACACTAAGAATGAACTTCAGAAAAACAAAGATGAGGCAAACAAAGAAGAGCACAGAACGAGCGCTGTTTACAAATGACATCAATCGACAAATCATTGGAATGCTTTGGTGATGGAGCCAGTTTAAGTTTATTCTTCTTCCTCGCAATGTCCGACTACTTTAAAAGTTTTGGCAGAACGCGGAAGAATTGCTAATCCACAAAATGTTGCGTGATTAATGTGACGTAGGGCAATTGCATTCTTCACGGACATCAGCGACGGTAAACATCACCTTTCACATACTGTTTACACTGGGCTGATTTATTCGAGCGCCCTGCAACCTTACATGTCTTTTAAAACCTACAATTACTTTGTATTATCTGAGCAAAGTTGTAGTGCAATTCCCGTGCCATTGCTGTTTGAACGAGAAGACACTTAGAATGTAGTCTGATCATTGTGATGGTATCGATGTTTATTAATGAAAATGAAAAGTAATTCTTCCGACAAGTCTACAGGAACTCAGTGAAGTGCTTCTGACACAGTCACGGGGGGGGGGGTAAAGCAAGGGGAATCAAGCGGCTTTTCTTTAGTAAGGTAAGACCTGTGTCCTCTGACGAATAAGCAAAAAAACAAAACAAAACTGATCCTCGTACCTTTCCAATTGCAATGCCCGTCTTGCTTGTTTTTATTTTTTGTTAACATCCGCAGACTGGAAGTTTGCCCGAAGCAGCACTGCTGCATTCTGACTTAGGATACTTCAGTTAATGTATTCACTGATGGATTTACATGCACTATTAACTCGACATCTTCGTTAGTCGTACCCAACTATAAAGCTGCTCCTATGTTCAGACCCGGAAATAGTGTTGCCTAGAAACATTTTCATGCTGTCCGTGCTCTAGAAGTTGCAGTTGGTTATTGCCTAGCAATATATAATTTCTTATGTTTCAGCACTTTCTGTCAGCAAGAGAATGAGGCACCTGGAGACCATACAGAGAAGAAGTATGTCGTCTTCCACCACTGTTTAATGACGCTTCTGGAACGGTGTGTGCAGTGCGGTTCTAGAGACTGCAAAGTAGTCCTGAACTATGCGGGGACCCTCGTGACGGCACACATCACTTGCCCCAAGAAACACAAGGAGACGTGGCGCAGCCAACCCCTTGTTCAGGGGAAGGCATTGTTTAACATCCTTTTGTGCTCAGCCATTTTGTTTTCTGGTAGTTCCCCCACTAAGGTGTTGCGGCTGCTGTCGCTGATAGGAGTGCAGACGCTGCAGAAGTCGATGTTCTTCGACTTCCAGAGGCTCTACTTGTGGCCAGCAGTTCAAGAGGTTTGTGCTTGCAAAGTAAAAGAAAAGTTTTTACTGAAGGGGTTACTTTTTTATTAGGTCTGGAAATCGGAGCAGGACCTCATGATTCAGGCAGCACAAGGGGAAAAGCTGTGTCTCGCCGGGGACGGCAGAGCGGACTCCCCTGGACATTCGGCTGACTTCGGCACATACACCCTGATGGACGTTACCCGCAACCGGGTCTTCCACATCGAGCTCGTCAAGGTATATTACACAGCACTGTGTAAACCTTAAAAATACTTCCATCCGTGTCTGCGAACTTTTTTGGACATTGCAAAATGAAGTCCCAAGAGCTAGGGGCAGTACCTTTTATCAGCAGCGTGCCAGGTTAACACAAAGCTTACAAGTTCAGATAGATATAGATGATAGTCGGTGTACATCCAGTGACCTATGGTCGGTGACAGTGAAGAATCCAGTGACATAGTAAGGAGGCTCTTCCAGAAAGCATCATTCACATGCTTGAAGTGCCCCTGCTATCAAATAAATGGTTCTCTAGCAATGGCGCAACTTTTTCTCAAGCTAACATCTTCTAGGCTACTGTATTTGCTCGAGTAATAGTCACTTCTTATGAACAACGCCCTTGTGTCTACATTTCTGCATAGCACACATACAGCCAATCACCGCATTCTGCATAAAAACTCGGCGAATAACAACGTCGAGAACATGATTCTCCGTAAAAATGTGATCCGAGCAGATAGCAATTTTCCGTGAAGACATTTTCTCTGTCCCGTAAATCGCTACCATCTTTTCACCGATCGCGTTGATTCGCTATCCCCGTGCTCTGCGGGAAAGCGGACCCACAGGCCTTGTTCATAAGTGTGACTATGACTCGAGCAAATACTGTACCAGTCACTCAGGTAAGTCAAAGCTGCAGCTGAGAAGCTCCCTGTTCATATAACTGGATGGCGTCGTCTACCCCTCACGTTTATGGCTCGGTAAGAGATGGGTGACAGCAGGACACTGGATTATTTTGTTCCATGGCGCCTTGATAAGCGGTAGAATGGGGACATTCATTGACTACTTGACCTGCCACGCCAGAGATCAGTATGACGAGGCTTGACAAGGGCCACATTTTGCAGAATAATAAATAGAAAACTGCAAGCAAGTTTGTCAATCTTTCTGCAATTCAGTCAACAGAGGTCTCCTCAAGCAACCGAATGGAGAAGGAAGGGCTGGTCAGGGCGTTCACATCCCTCCAAAAACAAGGTGTCGAGGTTGGCACAATCGTGACTGACCGCCACCGTGAGGTAAATGCCTATCTGCGGATCAACCACCCTGACGTGCAGCACCGCTTTGATGCTTGGCACTTTGCAAAAGGTAGGAGCTTGCTTAGTCTCATTTTTTATGGTTAGCGTGTATTGCATCAGAATTTGAATATCATATCTTTACTCAAGCTCCAGTCTTTTCAAGTCCTTGCATTTTGTGTGACGAAAATTGTTTAGGCATCAAAAGAAGATAGATGCAGTTTCGAGGACAAAGGCACACGAGGTGCTGCGCAAGTGGAAAAGCACCATCATCCGCCACCTGTACTGGTGTGCCCGTACCAGCAACGGTGATGGCGACCTTGTCCTTGCCAAGTGGAAGTCCATCATGCGGCACGTCATAGACGTCCACATCCACCAAGATCCTCTGCATCCAGCCTGTGCGCATGGCGACATCGGAAACCGGAAATGGCTGGAGGAAGGCAAGCCTAGTAGAGGTACCTGCTGCTCATATCTGTACCTAAAAATTCCCCACTTTTGTACAGGCACAGAAACCTTCAGGCGACTGGAGTCTGTACTCATGCCCGCCCACCTGCTCAGAGACATCCCCAGGATCTCACCCAAGGAGCAGACGTATGCACTAGAATCCTTTCATGGTATCCTGGTCCATTTCGCACCAAAGTCGAGCAAATTCAAGTACGAGGGAATGCTGGCACGGTAAGCAAGTGTGCTCATTAGGGTCCTTGTACAAAATAGTCGTAACATATATATATAGCTACCTCTGGCATCTCAAGCTGCATATGTCAAAATACCATATACTATAGCAACTTTGTTGGTATGTTTCTGTTCGTTTTTGAGTTTGTGCTATTGGGGAAATATGAGCAGGAACAAAGTCTACTTTGACCCTTAAAGGGGCAGTGCAATGATTTTGGTGTTGAAAGAATTGGCAGTTTTAATTTTTATATTGTTTATCCAAGCACAAGTGACGAAAATGCGTCATCTTGCCCCGAAAAACTGATATTCCGGCGCGTAATCGCAAAGAAGAAACGAAATATTTGCCGATCTGCAGCCACGTGTAGTGGTTAACGGAAATGATGTGTGACGTAGCTCTGGGAGATACACAGAAGTGAACAAAACCTGTCCCCCTCCGCTGCCACACTCGCCGTCAGCCCCGTGGCGAACAGTCTTTTGTGTTGATCGCTTGCCGCAACCTTCGACGATGTCGAAGGTTGCGGCAACGATTGACATTGTTGAACCCTAAGATTCTATGATCGCGAGAGGAAGCGGCTGGGATCTCTGAAGAGAGAACGCAAGGGGACACCACGTGATCCCCAGAGTACGTCACCCGAAAGGTGACGTGGAGAGTTGAGAGGCACTTTGATCTTTCAATTTGTTTCATTCTTTTTACATAAAAACTAGCGCTCACAAGAAGATACGGTTTTCTGTTCTTCGTTCCATGGGTGACATAGATTAATTTCCGCAGTTAATTGGCCAAAGTCTGAAAATCGTTGCACCACCTGTAAGCCTGTCACACACTTGTGCTTGACGATGACAGACTGATGACCTGCTTTTAAGCCTCTTGTGATGGCTTACAACCGGATGCGTTGCTCCGTATCTGGTCGTAAGCTCGTCCTAAGAGGCTTAAAAACCAGTCTTGTCTCAGTCGGTCGGAGTCAAACACAAGTGTGTGAACGGGGTTTTATCCACCACTCGTTTTGCACAGGAAGCAAAAGTTTGCAGTAATTTCATTCATTTATTTGAGGTTTATATAATGATGGCATTTTGTTAACGCAGACTACTAAGTATGGAGAGGCATTATTGGTTTAAATTCTTCAGACTGCTGCACAATGGTGGCAAGCCCAATTCACTGAATTTGATTTTTGTAGAACCCAGATAGCGGCCATGCACTACAACTTCAATGAAGAGATGGCCATAAAGCTGACAGCGGATGGCTAGGAACAGTGTGCCCAGCGTTGGTTGAAGGCAGACAAGCAGTGGAGTTTGATCGTCCTGAAAGAGGCGGCAGCATACGTTAAGAATCGCGTGGAGTGATGTAATTAAAATCAGAAAAATTGAGATCATGGGACGTATATGAGATGTTGAGAGCACTCATCATAAACTTGCCCTAATTGCCTTGTTTGTTTCAGGCTATGTCAGCAAGCTAATTGATGCTGGCCTGGCCTGCGTGGCACGCTGGCCTACCTACGAGTTGGCGGCACAAGCACAAGCTGCACAACGCGTCGTGCATGCAACCCTCGCAGACAGGTGTGGACCACGACCAAGCAAGGAAGAAGCAGTGAAACGCCACCGTTCAATGTTTTCCTTGTGATCATTTTGTGTCACGAGCTTTTCCTTGTGTTGTATTTACGTCGGCCTGGAGGCTACTTGATCTGGTCCGGCCATTCGCAATTGGCCAGCAGATCGAGATGCTTGCGAGTGCTGTGTGCTGGTCGCTTCTGTGCCCACATTGTCGTCTTCTAGTACAGGGTTCCGACACAGGATACAACACTTCTTCCCCCTTGAGAGAGTCACTATGCCGCTGAGGTAGCTGTTTTGGGTGTAGAGATCTCTATGACGCGTGAGTCGGGATGTGTAACAGTCTCTAGTCCTGCAGAAGTTCATTCAAAGTTTGTCGGTCACTATTGATGGCATATAGTCCACTGCGGTAGAAAACCCGGAGCCGACGTTCACGCTAATCTTCCTCGAACAGGTCTCTGCCACCGGATGTTCCTGCATGTTTGTCAGTTCGGTTGCATGTGGTCCTCATGCCGCCGAACTGTACCTCGCTCGGTAGCAACCCGCCAAAAATATTATACTATTCTCGAGTACATGTTCGACCGTAGAGGACGATTGCAACTGTGGCTCTGTTCCTGAGAAACCGATTGTAGAAGGCCAGCAGTCCCAGAAACGCCTGCTGTTCATATTTTCTCTCGGTTCGGAAGCGGCCAGAATGGCTTGCACTTTTGCATCCGTTGTGTGTATTCCTTCTGCGTCAATTCTGTGCCCGAGGAACTTGGCTTTGCAAACTGCAAACTGACATTTTTCTTTCTTTAGCTGACGGCCTGCGTCTTTGAGTTGAGACAGTACTTGGTCCAGACGTGCAGCATGTTGTTCACAACTATCTCCGCTCACAATGATATCGTCCAAGTAGATAGTTATGCCCTGAATGTCAGCCAAGGTTGTTTCCACTGTATGCTGTAAAATTGTGGGTGCTGCTGATATCCCAAAGGCAGGTATTTGATCTTGTACAAGCCCTTTATGGTGTTGATGGTCAAGACAGCTGCTGTGGCTTCAGACACTTTCCATTGTTGGTAGGCTTGGCACAGGTCCAACGTCGAGAAAAACAGTGCCCCCTGTGAGGTTCGCCGCAACTTCTCCTCGTAGTTGGTAGTGGGTAGGCTGCCTTCTCTGATGCGGCATTGACAGTCGTCTTCTAGCAGTGTTTCGACACAGGATATAACATTTTGTAAGTGTTTAAAAAGACATTTCTCTAGATTTTGTCAACTATGTATAAAATGTGCATAGAAGGGACCTGATTATGTTCTGAATGGATGTTTGTAATTTGCAGTCTGGTAATATTCTTTTGCTTTGTAAATGGCATTGATTGACTGGTATATGCATTAAAAAGACACTTCTGTGGCACTGATCATAGCTTCTGCTGTAAATATCCATGTAATCAAACTGAAATAAACGTGAGCAATAAACTTGTTTGATGGTGTCCAGAACACATAGGCCAATTACACACTTTGGAAACCCTAATGTGTGAAGCAGGTGTACTCACCTATGCCCAAGAAAATAATTGGTAGTCGGGTGATGGAAATCCTTCCCGAATCTTTCGGAAAACACACCCAGTAACCAATGTCGCCTGAACCTTCCGCAGTACCCCCATGCCCAGCTTACGAATATCTGGTACGCTGTGTATCTCAGCTTCCTAGTAGAAAATTATTTATATTGCCGGAAGATCCGTAAGGACGCTCACCCGAAATGAAGAGATAACTGGTGAAAAACATGGGGTGGGCTATCTTTGGGGACGCCACAGCAAAACCCTATCAAAAATTAATGATAAGCGCGGGGGCACACGCTACAAATTACGTGACGCGGAACTGATACCGCAGATCGCGGACACGGCAAATTCACGTATCACGATGCGATAAACACGCGGGAATTCGCTACAAACTCCTGTGTCACGGGAAAGGGTACCACAAGTGGCGGACGCATCAGATTAGCGTTTCACGGTGCGAAGGACTCGCGGAAACCCGCCGAGAACTCGCATCTCACGAAAACGAATACCGCAGGTCGCGGACGCAGCAGATCCAAGTTTCATGGTGCAATAAAAACGCGGGAACCCGTTACAATCTTGCCTGTCACGGAAACCGATATTGCGCGCTCAAATCGCGGACAAAAACACGGGAATTCGCTACAAACTCGCATGTCACCTAAACAAATACTGCAGATCGCGGACGCAACAGAATCGCATCTCACGATGCAATATACACGCAGGAACAACTCGCGCGTGTTACATTACAGCTAAAAATCGATCTCGCGGGCACAGATTGCAGACAAAAACACGGGAATTCGCTACGAACTCCGGAACGGATACCGCAAATCGCGAACGCAGCAGATTCGCATTTCAGGATGCAATATACACGCAGGAACAACAAGCGTGTTACGCGAGCCGATATCGCGCGCAGATCGCAGACAAAAACGCGAGAAAACGCTATGAATTCGCTTCTCGGAAACACCGGTACCGCCGATCGCGCCGTTGATGCGTGATTCCCGTCGGACATCGCTTGACGTCCAACGGGAATCGCGGGTGGGCGATGTTTCAGAATTTTTATGTTACAGATATTCAGCCAGAAAAGCGAGATGGGCGATCTCTCGGGGAGAGCGCCCTTACGGGATTTTATGGTACTAGGGAAAACATGGCCGCAGTTGGTCGCTACCGGAGACGGCTGCGATGTGTCACCGCGATTACTGTCATGTCGTGTGTGTTGTATCGCGTCGGCAACCCTGCTATCTCTTGTATGTTTTGTTTGTTTCTTCTGAAATGCTGACGTCATGATGCTAATAAAAGATTGCGCTGCTTGAGTCGAGCAGGCAGAAACCCACGGAATACGCCTACTGCGTTTTGCTACCGGCTGGCTCGGGCCGCTTGCTCGGCCGCCTTCTTTAGGCCGATACTACAAAGTGGCGACGAGGAAAAGCTACGAGTTTCGCGGGACCTACGCCGCCTCCGACGTTCCTACAAACGCCCGGGCAGCCGCCTATTCCATGGACTCAGTGGAAGAGCCTCTTTTTCACCTACTTGGAAGCGTCGGGTGCAAGTGACTTAACTCCGCAAAGACGTAAAGCCATTCTTCTGCATTCGCTCGGCGTGGAAGGGCAACGCCAGTTCTGCAACGCCCCTGCTCCTTCAACTACACCTGTACTGCCTGTACAGACTGCGGTCGCTGCATCGGGAGACAGCAGCAAGGAGACGCCCACCAGTGGGAAATTGCCGCCCGCGGACGATACGTTTCAAGTCGCGCTGGCTACATGTGACCGCCTGTTCTCAACGGCGACAAACGTCCTCGTCGAGCGTCACCGGTTCAAGAAACGACTGCAGAACCCTGGTGAGTCTACTGAAGCTTATATTTCCTGCTTACGAGAGCTTGCAAGAACGTGCGAATGGGACGGTTCCCCCGAAGTTGCAGTTCGAGACCAGCTCGTTTCAGGAGTTGCGTCGGACAAGCTACGTGAACGGTTGTTGTTCGAAGGCGCAGGACTGACTTTAGAAAGGCTGAAACCAACCAGAGGATGGTCTCCTTGAGCATCAAGCAGTTTCTACTAAGTGACGGAGAGGAGTTGGACATTTGTGCAAGCGGCCACTATCCAGATACGGTACTAAAGATCATTTAAAACCGGCGTTCAACACGCTCCTGAAAAACTATGTTGCTCACAGGAATGATAATATCATAAAAAAAGGCTGCACAAAGTAAAGAAAGTTGCTAACGCTACAGTAAACTTTGCTAGTTGCCAGTTTACTCAAAAATAAAGCGAACTTCGGTAATGGCTAGTTTTCTTAAGCAGGCAGTTTCGGCTTTTTGTTGCACAATGTGATTATGGCTGTGAATATGACTGTACCAAATGCTTAAAGTTTGTTTTTTAGGATATCTCTTCATACATTGTAATAAATATTTTAATGGCTAGTTTGTTTTGCTGTTAACGTAGGCCAGTTTGGTATTTCTTTTTGTCGCACAATTTGATTATGGCTGTGAATATTACTGTACCAAATGCTGAAAGTTTCTTTGTTGTGATACATTATTGATACATTGTTATGAATGATCAAGTGGCTTGGGTTTTTTTTCTTCTTCTAAAGCTGGTTTGTTTAAGTTTTTTTCGTCGCAAAATGTAGTTATGTCTGTCATAATGGCCGTACTAAGAGCTAAAAGTTTGTGTCTTCCTTGTGATACACCATACTTATATTGTAATAAATATTTTGCGATGTAGCCGGGCCTTCTGTACCTTTCTTTTATTGCCATCGGAAGCAGTCACGACCGCCGTGATAGAGCACAGCAGCAGTATTCCATCTCCATGTAACTTAGCATTCGTTTGAAAATTTCATATGCTATGCATCTATTGCGGCAATGCAGAAATAGGCGTTTTACGCAACTCTAGTAAGCGCTGCGCGGGAAGCTTCGGCGTCTCAGGAGCTCTCGTCAACGGGCCAGGTGCGTGACGTCACGGAGGCAGTGAGGGGGCCTGAAGTTATCTAGGTGGTGTTGGTTCGACTCCCGTACCACCTGATGGTGAGGTAAGTGTCAGCAATGTGCTGGATAGGCCTTCTTATGCAGGCAACAGTAATGATCCAGAAGACAGACCTGATGACCCATGGGACTCGGAGAGCAAGACGAACACAGATGACTCGTGTAACACTGACACCGACACCAGCACCGATGTGGAGGATGAGTCAGCTGAGCACAGCAGTGACTCGGGTGAGCGTAGCCAACAATTACCACCATACTAATGGTCATGCTAACTACACCAGTGCCTGACCTTCTAAAACGTCCTTACAATGCAGACGAGGAGGACGACATGGAGGAGAGGGATGCTCCTAATGACACCAGCTATGCACCCTCCACAAATGAGAGCTTCCAAAGGTAGTACTTTCAAATAACCCCTCGTATATGTTAGTTTTATTTATATTTTCAGTGATGACAGTGACTGCGTAAGGGTGCCACCCCACAAGGGGAAGAAGTTCATTGTTTTTGAAGGGTGCCTTTTGGAGCGTTTCACGGTCTGCCGTAAGTGCATGCCCCTTGCTGCAACACACAGATGTTGTTGGCACACTACTCATTGTCAACAGCCCCTGTGCAAACGGCCACAAGGAGACATGGTGGAGCCAACCAAAGGTAAGTGGCAAAGCAGCAGGCAATGTTTGCATTTGTGCAGATATTCTCTTTGGAGGTGCTTCTCCTGCGACCATCTTGAGGTTGCACACGTCCGTCAACATTCAAGCCATCTGGAGCGCACCTACAACAAGAATCGGACTGCTTATCTGATGCCTGCTGTGAATCGGGTAAGTCAGTGTAAGGAAGCTGTGGCGGGCCCCTTTTTCCTTGGCAGGCAGGCGCTTGCGGTCACGCCGCCGCCGTGGCCACCGGGGGGGGGGGGGGGACATCGGGGTCTTTTTTTGCCCTCAACCGTTTTGTTTGCGGTGTTTTGGTTAGTGTTGCAGGCCCATCCGTGTTAGCGTCTTTGGGGGACAGTAGGTTGTTCCCCCTGTGGGGCGTTTGTTGAAATCGCTTTTAATTCCTTTCACTTTCCCTCGTTTTTTCCTGACAGAAATAACAATATTGCAGATGCTTTGTTCGTGATGTCCGTGGTGCAGTCGCCCGCAGGGGATTCGGAACGAACGAGGACCGGCAGAGAAAGCGCGCGTAGTCGGTATTATAATCGCTTTTAATTCCATTCACATCCCATCGTTTTTTCCTGACAGAAATAACAATATTGCAGATGCTTTGTTCGTGATGTCCGTGGTGCAGTCGCCCGCAGGGGATTCGGAACGAACGAGGACCGGCAGAGAAAGCGCGCGTAGTCGGTATTATAATCGCTTTTAATTCCATTCACATCCCATCTTTTTTTCCTGACAGAAATAACAATATTGCAGATGCTTTGTTCGTGATGTCCGTGGTGCAGTCGCCCGCAGGGGATTCGGAACGAACGAGGACCGGCAGAGAAAGCGCGCGTAGTCGGTATTATAATCGCTTTTAATTCCATTCACTTCCCATCGTTTTTTCCTGACAGAAATAACAATATTGCAGATGCTTTGTTCGTGATGTCCGTGGTGCAGTCGCCCGCAGGGGATTCGGAACGAACGAGGACCGGCAGAGAAAGCGCGCGTAGTCGGTATTATAATCGCTTTTAATTCCATTCACTTTCCATCGTTTTTTTCCTGACAGAAATAACAATATTGCAGATGCTTTGTTCGTGATGTCCGTGGTGCAGTCGCCCGCAGGGGATTCGGAACGAACGAGGACCGGCAGAGAAAGCGCGCGTAGTCGGTATTATAATCGCTTTTAATTCCATTCACATCCCATCGTTTTTTTCCTGACAGAAATAACAATATTGCAGATGCTTTGTTCGTGATGTCCGTGGTGCAGTCGCCCGCAGGGGATTCGGAACGAACGAGGACCGGCAGAGAAAGCGCGCGTAGTCGGTATTATAATCGCTTTTAATTCCATTCACTTTCCCATCGTTTTTTCCTGACAGAAATAACAATATTGCAGATGCTTTGTTCGTGATGTCCGTGGTGCAGTCGCCCGCAGGGGATTCGGAACGAACGAGGACCGGCAGAGAAAGCGCGCGTAGTCGGTATTATAATCGCTTTTAATTCCATTCACATCCCATCGTTTTTTTCCTGACAGAAATAACAATATTGCAGATGCTTTGTTCGTGATGTCCGTGGTGCAGTCGCCCGCAGGGGATTCGGAACGAACGAGGACCGGCAGAGAAAGCGCGCGTAGTCGGTATTATAATCGCTTTTAATTCCATTCACATCCCATCGTTTTTTCCTGACAGAAATAACAATATTGCAGATGCTTTGTTCGTGATGTCCGTGGTGCAGTCGCCCGCAGGGGATTCGGAACGAACGAGGACCGGCAGAGAAAGCGCGCGTAGTCGGTATTATAATCGCTTTTAATTCCATTCACATCCCATCGTTTTTTTCCTGACAGAAATAACAATATTGCAGATGCTTTGTTCGTGATGTCCGTGGTGCAGTCGCCCGCAGGGGATTCGGAACGAACGAGGACCGGCAGAGAAAGCGCGCGTAGTCGGTATTATAATCGCTTTTAATTCCATTCACATCCCATCGTTTTTTTCCTGACAGAAATAACAATATTGCAGATGCTTTGTTCGTGATGTCCGTGGTGCAGTCGCCCGCAGGGGATTCGGAACGAACGAGGACCGGCAGAGAAAGCGCGCGTAGTCGGTATTATAATCGCTTTTAATTCCATTCACTATCCCATCGTTTTTTTCCTGACAGAAATAACAATATTGCAGATGCTTTGTTCGTGATGTCCGTGGTGCAGTCGCCCGCAGGGGATTCGGAACGAACGAGGACCGGCAGAGAAAGCGCGCGTAGTCGGTATTATAATCGCTTTTAATTCCATTCACATCCCATCGTTTTTTTCCTGACAGAAATAACAATATTGCAGATGCTTTGTTCGTGATGTCCGTGGTGCAGTCGCCCGCAGGGGATTCGGAACGAACGAGGACCGGCAGAGAAAGCGCGCGTAGTCGGTATTATAATCGCTTTTAATTCCATTCACATCCCATCGTTTTTTTCCTGACAGAAATAACAATATTGCAGATGCTTTGTTCGTGATGTCCGTGGTGCAGTCGCCCGCAGGGGATTCGGAACGAACGAGGACCGGCAGAGAAAGCGCGCGTAGTCGGTATTATAATCGCTTTTAATTCCATTCACATCCCATCGTTTTTTTCCTGACAGAAATAACAATATTGCAGATGCTTTGTTCGTGATGTCCGTGGTGCAGTCGCCCGCAGGGGATTCGGAACGAACGAGGACCGGCAGAGAAAGCGCGCGTAGTCGGTATTATAATCGCTTTTAATTCCATTCACATCCCATCGTTTTTTTCCTGACAGAAA
>JAZHYW010011680.1:0-160490 GCA_037355805.1 Ixodes ricinus
TTGCAAACGACTGACACGGGCCGCCTTTACCAACAATGACAGTTGAATTGACTTCTAGAGTCTCACCGGAAGACTCGCCGCACTTCCCAAAGGCATACCGGCGTATGGGACTAGTCCCATGCTGTCGCTGTAGCGCAACATATATCATTGAATTTCGCTCAGCTGCGATGTGTCCATGGCTGCCGCGGCGATGAAAGGCGCCGTTTCAGAAAATACGTCGGTGACAACAGCGCAGTAAAACCTACCGGCGCACCCCCAACTCGCCGCCGCTAACGCTCCCATTCTCCTACTGCCGAGAGAACTTCCGGTTTCTGTGCCAGAATACGTCACGACCGTCAAAATTACGGCGCAACGTGTTTTGCGGTCAGTTGGAGAAGAGAAAAAGTCGATCCCTCTACCACTGTACTTGGGCATGTCCTTCCCCTGTCGGGGTAGGAGTCATGCCCGTTCTTAACCCCACTACAACCTCCTGGGAGGCCGCTCTACTCAGCTCACGGCCCGAGCGGCAGCGAGCGCTGCTCGAACGGGCTAGAAGGGTAGCGGTGGCCTGCGGGGCCTTGGACTTGGGGACCTGACCCGGGGGCTTCATCACTGAACAAACTGAATTAAAGTTTTACCACCACCACCACCAAAAAGTCGATATTTCATTATTCTTTGTGTAGAAGTTAATAAACCGAGACAAAAACGGATGCCTGTTCGGCATTCAGTCAACGTTGAAGGTTTAATGTAAAAGTTATCTGGCAAAAGTAAAAAGGTCATTTCATGGTCACTGTAAGGAGGCATGACTGTATCTGTGTCAGACTTGTGCCTATCTCAAATACCCTACTCAAGGCACTGTATTTCAAATACTTCTTGAAGTATCTTGGTATCTGGCAAATACTTTTGAGCGAGAGGATTTGATACTGTACTTTAATTACATTTCTTAGTATATTGTACCAATTATCTCAAATACATTTTTGATGTTCCGCCATTTTCCGAGTTTTTTGGTATGAAGTGGCGTGGGCGTGGTACGAGCAAACGTGAACATTCTTTCAAGCAAGCAAATCCTGTTGCTAGCTCCGATAAGCTACGGTGACCTAGATTGAACTCGTGAAAACATCGCTCCCGATTGTGACTCATGTTTCATCCGAAAGTTCGTACAATGAAGGTTTTCCCCTTGCTAACTCAAAGTTGCCTTTTTCCTAAAGTTTCCCCAAAAAAATTCTCAATCAGAAATGGTTGCTTTACGGAAATAACAGATCGCCAAACTGAGGCGCAACGCAGAACGGGAAACGACCCACGAAAACAATGCAGACTTCAGTGTAAAAAAATAAAAATAAAAAAAATAGAAGGAAGTGAGAAGTGAGCACAGAAAGAAGGCACTTTTTTGGCTTGTTGTATATTTGACTTCGCTACAGCAAAACGTCGAGGTTTGTTTTATTTACTTTCTTTCTGTGGGCAGTCCGGCACTCATTGCTCTCGCGAACATTGTCTGTAAGCGAACATTGATAACCAGAGAACCGGACAGGAAATAAACTAAGAGCTGGATGACCTCTCAAAGTGCCAACGAAGCGTCCCCGAATGCTGAGTGCCTTTCTGAACACCACCTACTTGAAGAAGGTGCGACCAGTTCCGTGGCTACTATGTAGGCTATCTTTGTTATCCATCCACTCATTTCCGTAACTGAAGTTCGTTTACAGTGAACTCCCCCCATATAGGAAATATGGATTGTAGTTAAGCGATGCGTCTAAGGTCCTCCACAGGACGTGATATTCAGGGATGTCACTATGAAGCGACTTTTTTTGTCCCAGATATGTTTTGTTACATGTATCAGTGATATCCTGCTCCTAATGGCTGGACTGCATAAAACAGAGCTACGATGATTTCTTTTTTTTTTCTTCGTTTTGTTGAGTTGCGTGAATATAAACCATTCTGGTAAACAAGATTTGCGCAACTGTGTAATTGTGTTTGTCGATACAAATTACGCGATGCGGAAGTATCTTCAAAAGTAACTGAATTACATTTCTAAGTATTTGTACTCTACTTAACATACTTCGCAGTAACAGTAACTTGAGTATTGAGTAGTATTTTAAATACTTTATGAAGCAGGTATTTAGTTGCTTGACAAATAGTTTTATCGAGTATTTTGACCAAGACTGACCTGTGCATGAGTATGAGAGAAAAAAATGACACGCCATTATATTAAGAGTGAAATAACAATTGAAGCAATCCTATTTCACCCTGGTAAACGTAAATCTTCGAGTAATCGTAGGAAGATCTAATTCCAGTGTATGTTTATTAAAATCCAATTAAAACCAGGCTTCGTTCCAAGTCTACCTCGTCCTTTATAAAAACTATATCCTATAAAACTCATATGGGTTTTACTAACGCACAAAAGATGAACTAAATACAGAAGAAACATCACAAGGCATATTGTCTAGACACGTCTGAACTCATCAAATCTAGCAACAACAAAAAAAAAGCTTGTTCGCTCCCTGCTAGTCAACCATATACGCCAACCTAGGCATAATCGCTCCGGCGGTTGTTTGAGCTGCCCAAACTAAACAGATTTTAGGAATACCCAGTCTTGAGTCTCTCCGGCATGCTGTTTATTTTTTATATATTCGAAATTGCGACAAAGAAAACGGTAATGGTGATACTGAAACCAACGTCACTTGCTGCATAACTTGCCGGTCAAGCAGTCGGTCTTTAACACGTCGTATTGGTCCCATAAAACAACATCTAACGTTACGTTTTCAGTGCTGTGTGTGGAGCTCCTAAGCGTCCCAGTACCGAAATAAAATAAAATAAAATAACTTTACGAACCAAAATTATCCTGGCTTGTAATTTGGGTTAATTGTTCGGATTTCTCTTCAAGTGTGTTCAACCAATTTTGAGGTGAATCCGTGACTATCAAAAATTGTCTTTACCTCTGCAGTCATTTGTAAAAATATCAATAGTATAAAACATTTGTCGAAATAAAGATGTTGATCGTACCGTGCGAGAAAACTTTATTCAGGTCGAGCTTTTGGCGGTCCAGGTAAAGTATAAATCTCTCAAATTCACAGTGAAGTGCCGAATTGCGAACACATTAAGCAAGCGAGATCGAAGAAAGGCATCCAACGCGTAAACACGTTTTCTCACAAAGAGCTACACGTACAGAACGCAATCCTGCTGTCATTATGAATCCAAATTATTCTTCATTTAGAGGTTTTAGCGCAGTTACTTGTTCCACGCAGAAAATTCAAATGTCTTCACTTTAAACGCAAAAAATATAAACCTAAAAGTTTCTTAATTTTTTTTTCTTTTGTTGTAGCCAATGTATCCCTGTGGTTTGGAGTGCAGAAAACGACCACGTCTGGTTTGGTTTACCGCAAGCGGTTCACCCTCCTAAGTGGCATTGAGAGCAATGGAACCTGGATTAAGATGTCAGTCAAGGTTGGCAACTGGAACCCTGGTGTCAGGGTAAGCCTTCTTTGCAACTTTAGGATCATTCAAAAGACCTGTGACTGCTAAAAAAAAAACGTTCACGGCGTCTGTCTTTAAAAGCGGTTAGTTTTCTTTTAAGCATTGCCTTCTGCAGTCGCTGACAGCTTAAGTAACGTTGGGAGTAACTTATTATCTTCAACTTTTTCGGATCGTAATTCCTTCATCGGCGTTCTTATACGCTAATTTATCAATAGATCCCTGATGGCGGATTGATGATAAGATCTTTGGGACACGCCAAGAGCATCGTTTCTTATACTCTCAGTGATTTTAGTGATGTGCGCAAGAACCGGACTTTATTACATGATGTACATTTAAAATTTCACTTTAATGCTTCAGGAATTGCTTTCCCCCACTCGAACTAAGCTACATTCAAAACGTTATGCGTTTCGCAGATAAATGGAGAAGCAGCGTTGGTCACGTGTGACCAAACGACTTGTACAATTTTTTTCCCGTATGTTATTTTTGTGAAAACGACCTATAAATAAGTTTTATCCTGTAGACATTGTGAAATTCAAAACGACGACGCAAAACATCAGCAACCCAGTATAAATGTTCATATTAATCTTTGCTACTCGTAAATTTGACGCATGTGCTTACCTCTTGGAGCAATTTCTGGATTTTCAGTTTATTAATGTTTAAGGCTAAAAAGATTTCATATTGGTCGGAAACGTGTGCCATCTGAAACTATGAATGGCACGCCAATGACCGTAGGGAGAGTTTAACTATTCATCAGTCACCACCATGGACCCTTAATCGTTTATTTCATATCAGAAAGTTTTGATGTTCCACGAACCATCATCAGCAAATTTTGGTTACTCTTCGGTAACTAACATAAACTTTTTGATTATTCCTTCAAGCAAAAACCCTTAAACTTTTTTTGTTTACTCATCTGTCACCACCATAGAGTCTTTGATCTTCCATCAAATAGCATCAAATAATTTTTATGCGATCCATTACACACAGTCTGAAATTTGTGATCATCCATTACTTTATACTAATACAATTTTCATGCGCGTATTTTCAATGCAATGAGTAATTTCATTGTGAACCTGTATGAGCCGCTGCTTTCGTATCAAAACCTATGCTGCTCAAAATGTTGCTTTTTATATCTTTTAAATGTAGGCTATTCACCGTGTACTTTATTTGAAAGCAGTCGGTAAATTACGGCAATATTCCGTTTTTTTTTACATTTTTTTAGCTACCCAATCTAAAATTATTTTTAAAATACACTGGCGTTACTCTTCCCGGAATGATATTTATTAACTTTAAATTCAAAATAGCTATTCAGATAAGGGCAAATGAAGGTTATGTCAAAACCAACCTTCAAGTTGTCTCGTCTTTTTCAGTGGAGTGACGTAACATGCTGAATAGTTTGTAAGTCCATAAGTCCAACAGGAATTCTAAAAACAAAAGTATTTTGCACGTTCATAATTTGTTTTCGACTTTTTCCAGTATTTATTTTACGCCATCAGACTTTTTGCAACCCGTCGGGTGCAAGCTGTACCAATCCTTGTATGAAAAATAAAATTTGACGTCCCGTTTTCAGTGTTGTCAGTACAGCATCTCAGTCTCTCAGCAAATTTGAAACTTTCATAACTTATCGAAAAATAATTATTGTTACTTGTAATTTCGGTCATTAGTTCAGCTGTGCCAAATATTCTATCGAAGCAATTTTGTGTCAAGTCAATTAAAGTCTAGTTTTTGGGGTTTTTTGCTTTTTCAGTTTTACTTTTTGAGTGATCAGAAACGATGCCAGTATTGATGGGATCGAATTCCGTGACTGCCACCCAGACACGCAGAGCGACACCTGTAAGTAAACACGACTTCTTTAATCACAGCCAGAGGTTACCGTGTGTTCGGTGTTCCTGTTTTGTTCCAAAACAGGAACAGTGTGGCTTCCTAATTTATAGTCTGATAAATAATATATGAACAATATATATATATATATATATATATATATATATATATATATATATATATATATATATATATATATATAATGTGATGCTGTTCTTGTTATTGTGACGACAGTTTGCCTTACTGCAGTAGGTCATTAAAAAAAAAGAAACCGCGGTAAAAGTTTACTCTTGTTTCATACAAAAAAGTTTTTAGGCTTTTTGTGCGACTTTGTCGCTACAATTCAAGACAGAATATGCGTCATTTTGACGTGAACAGCTTTTCCACCCTCCAGGACACTGCAATGTTTCGGAAGAGGTTGGAAATTTGTTCTTCACCACCATATTGATGAATCTGTGGCGTACAAGATCAGTAAGATTTCAATATCATATTGGGCTTAAAAAAACGAAATTTTGCCGTGGAAGGTATGAAAGATTCCTTGCGAAATCAATATCACCTATAGCAAGAAGAGGTTCCCATCCATATGTTATGTTTGACTCCTCACGCCGACATAATGCGCGCATCTTTATCAAAATATTTGTTTAAAACTTATCAATTGGCGAATTTAGTACTTGTACATTTTAGTGTTATTGCGCGGTCTGGTAGAGAAAAAAGTTGAAACGATTGAACAGAGAGAAGCTGAGCTGTATACCTGGTTCCACTCAAGTCCGACTGCAGCTGGTGGGTAAAATCGAGTAGCGCCAAAAACGCGCCATCACGGCACTGATTGTCTTCGTGGAATTGCAATCACCGGATAAACAGTCGCAAAAAAGAGTGCGGGGGTAACTGCGCGTTTACTGTGCGCCATTGGCTTAGCCTGGAATATCCGAACGCGCAAAGACGATGGGCGCCATGACTATTCACTCTTGGCTCTGCTTGATTGGCCCGTCATCAGATCGTAGCATTGGCTGCCGTCGGACTTGGAGTGAAGCCAAGTGTAGGACTGTTGTGTTGCTGCCGAAGCAGCCGAAGTGACACTCTCCAGTACCGTTGCAGAACAACCTTATCTTTATTCGTGCTTGCTCTTTGATAACCCTCGCGATAGTGGCGTCGCCACAACAGTTCCCCCCTCAAGAAAAGAAAAATGACAGGAAAACAAATATTTACAAATTGAAGATAACACAACAACGAAAACTTAATATAACACAAAATCGTCCAGTCTTCGAGGCCTCGATGTCTGCCTGGCAGATCTCCGTAGTCCTGATGGGGCGACAGATGACTCCGATGACTGTACCGCTCTCTCCGATGTTGTTGTGCGAGGTAACTGTCGTGCAACTGGGAACGGTGTCTCGGGAACGTCTTGCGATGTCGCGTGCGGTGACTGTGGGGGCGCGACCTTGGGTGCCGGTGGTGCCCTTGGTGATGATGAGGTCGCTAATGGTGCTTCAAACCATGGGTACTGGGCAACCTGCGGAGATGACTTGTCGTTGGACCTCACGAGCCTCCGCCGGTTCCCTATCCTGCCGTCTTCAAGAAGGTACGCGTCTTTTCCCTGGTTCTTCACCACCTTCTTCGGCGCCGAGTAGCTGGAGCTGCCTTTTGAAACGTGACCCGGCAGTCTGATCCGAACACTCTCTCCCGGCTTGAACCGGCTGACCTTAACTCCACCTACGATGTCCAGCTTCGTCCTAGGGTGACATCCGTGCAGCAGGAAGGCTGCCTCCTCGGCGGTTGCAGCGTGAGGAGTACGATAGACGCCAAGATATTCCAGCACGGCGTCCATCAGCAAGCTCTTCTGTGGCGTTGACTGGCGGGAGGGCACCTCCTGCACCGCCTGCGCAATGTCCTCTCTCGTCAACAGACCCGCAGCACTCCCACCTCCGGCAGGTTCTCTCTCCAGGGCAGGAAGGTTCGAGACCTTGGCGCAAAACCTCTCCAGAGAAGCCTCGATGCCGGCCAGTCTGTCCTTCATGCTGGTGCGCGAGTCCGAAGAGTCTTTCGCGTTGGCTTTCTTGTCGGCCGAGGTGTCTGCTTTGCGGTCAGTTTTGCCCAGCTGGACACGCTCCGCGAGCGACCGTGTCGCGCGCTCGTGCGCCGCTAGAGTGTCTCGAATCGCCTCCAACTCGCTTACAACGTCCTGCAAGTGACGGTCGCTGCGCGATTCGCGTTCCCTCAGTTCCCGGAGTTGGGACTCGAGCTCGCGCACCCTGCTTTCGCTGGCCGACAGTCGACGCGTCAACGTCGCGTTCGATTCCCGGAGCGAGGCCGCCAAAGTGACCTCGTCCGCGCCCAGGGCCGCGTCGGGTATAGAGTCGCGAGCGGGAGAGCCGTCACGCGCCGTGCAGGACGCTCGATTACTCCGGGGTAGTACCGAATGCACGCATGTAGTGTTGAAATACCTCAATGCCTGACCACTGATTTCTAGGGACAAGCAAGCGACGGCGTCGATTCCAAGTATATTCGTGCCCCCCGGTACGACGTAGAAGCGTACGTCAGCCTTCCGCTCTCTGTAAGCGACGGCGGCCACAAAACATCCCTTCACCGCAATCTTCCGCTGCGAAAAATCAAACAAATTTGCAGCCGAGTCCTGCAGTTGAAGCGAAGAAACAAAATTCTTCTGATACAGATCTTCGGAGATTATCGAAACTGCTGACCCGGTGTCGACCAAAAAGGATAACAGCGTTCCCTCGACGCGGACAGAGATATAGATACCGCTTTTCGGTTTTCCCTGCACGTGAAGAATACTGAGGGCGTCACCCTCGCAGCTATCTGAACAAGCAACTTCTCTGATAGCGCGGCCTTCGTTACCGCGTCCGGCGGTACTCTTGCAAACAGCACGAAAATGTCCGACTTTTCCGCACGCAGCGCACGCTTTGCCTCTTGCTTTACACGTAGCAGAATTCGCGAGATGTCCCGACGACCCGCAACGGTAGCACTTTTTCCCAGTAGACGATGAAGGCTCACCTTCCCGTAAACGCGGTGGTCGTCCGACGTTCCGTGTTGACTTAGCGTCCACCTTTTGCACCGCTGAAGACGATACGAGTTCCTTAGAGTAGCGGACTGCTTCTTCGACCAGACGGCCGATGACCAGCGCCCGGTCCAGCGTGAGACCAGAACATTCCAGAAGAAGGCGCTCTCGTAGCTTCTGGCTTGAAGTCTTTGCCACCAGCTGGTCTCGGATGAACTCGTCCGCCATGGATCCAAGTTCGCAGTTCGAGGACAGGTCCCGTAGTTCGGCAACAAATGCGTCGATGGATTCCCCGGGGAGCTGTGCTCGCTGCCTGAAGCGGTGTCGTTCCACGACCACATTTGAAGTCGCCTTGAAGTAGTTCTCCAGAGCCGCCAGAGCGACATCGTAGTCGTCCGGTGAAGCGGGAGATTGTTTGGCTGCTGGAGGTTCACTGGGTTCCGGTACTGGAGGGAACGTCTCAGGAAGGGTATAGAAGATTCTTTGGCCCTCAACCCCGAGGCAGTGTAAAAGTAGGGCCTTCCGCCGAGCAGGTCCGTGGGCGTCTCCTCCCGTGGCCAGCAGGTAGTTGTTGAACACCCGCCGCCATTGCTTCCACGGAAAAGCAGGTTTCCCGGGAGCGGGCAGGAAGGGGGCGGCACCGCGAGGCTAATGGCTTCGCCTCGTCGGATCCGTTGATCCTCGTCGCCACTGTTGTGTTGCTGCCGACGCAGCCGAAGTGACACTCTCCAGTACCGGTGCAGAACAACCTTATCTTTATTCGTGCTTGCTCTTTTATAACCCTCGTGACAGTGGCGCCGCCACAACAAGGAACAGGAAGATGGCACGCTGACGAAGGTGCGGCGCCACTGTGACTTGGCATATTCCTGTTCCGGGGTTCGGGATGCACTTCGTTGCATCTCGTCATGTGATACAGCAACGTCACATGACATCCAAACTTGACGTCAAGTCAAGTGACATAACAGTTTCACATGACGTCACAGTCACGAGGTCACGTGACTTTACGATGACATGTGACTGTGACGTCAGGTGGTGTTGGACAGACGGCATGTGCCCAGCTGGTTTGCACACATTCTGTGCTTCTCTGTGGTTATCAGGTCATGGGGTTCCACATTTCTTAAAGCGATGATTAAAGCGATCAACTTTCTTAAGTTCTTCAGGCCACTTTGAGATATGTTTCTAGCCGTTTATTTTTCCCGCTAATTTTATTGGGGAAAATAATATCCCATGACTTCATGTAACGTGACCTATACACGAGATCAGTTTCCCCGCTAAATTTAGCAGAAAAATTGTTTCACGTAATATGATGTCGCGTGATCTATACAAAAAAAAAATTTTCCCCGCTAGATTTAGCGGGAAAGTTCACGTCTCGTGAACTCAACACCAATGGAGTTTTGCCTTTAAATTTACTGAGGAAAATGGCGTCACGTGATGTCACGTGACCTATACAGAAGTTCAGTTTCCCCGCTAGATTTAGCGGGAAAATGTGACGTCACATGATTTCAACACCCATTCAATTTTAGCACTAAATGTAGAAGGAAAAATTACGTCACGTGAATTCCTGTTTCGTGACCTCAACATCAATTGAGTTTCCCCGGTAAATTTAGTAGATAAATTACGTCACATTGCTTAATGACACGTGACCTACACACAAATTCAGTCCAGCCGCTAACTTTAGTGGGGTCCTGCCGCAGCTATTTCGTTTATGTCTGCAGCTAATCGTTTAACTAGACAGCAACATAGTTGGTTCTGCCCCGAAATGTTTTTATTTTCCCTCTATCAGATGAAGAGGAGTTGCGCTTAAGCTGTTCCTTTGAGCGGGACGACGAGTGCGGGTGGTTCCCTGAGAACGAGGCCACAGAACTCGACTGGGTCAAGTACGCCGGCGGAATCCTCAGTCGCCACTGGCAGCCTCCTTATCTTGACGTCGGCCATTCAGGTATAGCTTTCTTCTTGTGCACCTACTAATCATGTTGTGTGTATCTTTAGAGAACCGGAAGTTAGTCAGCCAAAATAGGCCTATGATGTCTCAGCTGCAGGGTGGCGAAATTACGTTCGTGTTAGAAAATTACGTTACAAATTACTTTCCCAATTACTACTGATATGTAATAAAATACATTACGAGGTACACGGTGTAAAAGTAAATCATTACAGTAACAACGTGCCTTAGAAATAAAATTACATTCGTTTCAAATTACTTTTTTTTCTATTAGAAATATTTCTGAACTCCCATTTTGCGCTTACACACACTCATCTCGTACTGTACATCCCGAGCAGTGAAGATAGTGCAGAGTTTGTTCGTAGTATCTGTAGTATCAGACATTTTGTCAGTGAAGTACAACTGCTAGCCTGGGGTCCTTAACGTGCACCACGCAGTAGTGATACATGACCGCACGCCGGTACGATGCTCGTCCAGATCAAAGCGGGCAGAGGCGGGGATTGAACCCAGAATTTCTGGGTGCTGCAGCACGAGCTTTCGCTTCACGTGCTCCGAGCTGTGGTACGTTAAAGGCCGACCTACAGATTCCTTTTCTGCCGGGAAGAAACCCGGTTTTCAAAGTCCTTCTCTTCATTCCCTCTCGCCCTCTTCTTTCCCCCTCTTCCCACAGCAGTGGGTTTCTGGACTACTTACCACAGGAGGGAGGAGGATCTACCTCTTTCTGAAAGGGAAGGTAGGAGAGGAGGAGACAGTTTTTTTCCTTTCTCACTTCTCGTCGGACTTTAACGCACTAGGCCACCAATACTTCCTCTTCTGGACGTAAAGATACAGTGATTAGGTTCGTTATGTAATTTAGTGAAACAAAAAAGACATCCACATTGGAGTTCTGTTTATACGGGATTAGAATAAAGAAATCTACACTTTCGAAAACTGAACAAAAACAAACAAGTCCCTTAAGTAACCGGCATATTTTTCACTCAGTATAGTAGACGGGAACGTAAAAACGCAATTATTATTTAATTGCCATGCGAGAGGTGAGTGGCAGAAATGATTTGGAATTAAAAACATAGGTGTGCGTGCTGACAATTATTATTTGTCGCGCGGTTGACAAATGCTGTGTCATTAATGAATAAATACTTTCCCTGTCGCAACTGTTGAGTGGAAGTTAACAAGGTCGGATATGTGAGTAAACCAAGGTGATCTAGCGCTTTATTCAGATATTTTTTCTTTATATTTTTACGTAATTTTTTCCGCGGAACAGACAGATTCTGAAGTCCGATAATGCAAGAGCTTGTTGTTTTTGTTTTTATTTACGTTTTTGCTAAACTAAGTAAAAATTATGAAAAATCTTCTAATATACACAGAATGTAGTTAGATACACGCCGGTGCAAGTTAGTAAGCCTCGACGCTGTAGATAAGACATTTTGCCAGTGCAGTACAACTGTTAGCCTGGGGTCGTTAAACTGCAACACGCAGTAGTGATGAACGACCGTACGTCGGTACGATGCTCATCCAGATAGAAACGGGCAGGGGTGAAGATTGAACCCACGATCCCTGGGTTCAGCAGCGTGAGTTTTCGCTCCACGTGATCCGAGCTGATCTGCGCTACTCGGCCACAGATCCCACCGACCCTGTGTAATATACTTCGTTTCACCTTAAGTTCAGACGCAGCCGACGCTACGAGGTGATGGGACCAATCAAACGACATCAAAAGCGCAAGTTACTGGTCCTTCTTTGTACATGATTGGTATAGCGACGATAGAACACTTACAGAAACATGGGAAACATGATTTTGGTGCGTTTATGACGTTTGATTGGTTCGATCAGCTTGTGGCGTCAGACGCATTCGGCCTTCAGGTGAAAAAGAGTAGACCAACACCCACCCCTATTGAAAAGACCAGTTTGAAAATCTAACTGGTCAGACTGGTATTTGGACTGGTCCAACTGGTATTTGGACTGGTCATACTGGTCGAAGAGGAAATCAAACTGGTGCAACTGGTAGCCAGACTGGTCTAACTGGTAACCATATTGATTTAACTGGTCACCAGATCGGCCTGACTCCACCATATTGGCCTAACTGCACCAGATTGGCCGAACTGGTCACCGGATTGGCCGAACTGGTCACCAGATTGGCCGAACTGGTCAGCGGGATTGGCCGAACTGGTCACCAGATGCCGAACTGGTCACCAGACTGGCCGAACTGGTCCAACTGGTAACCAGATTGACCAAACTAGTCACCAGATTGGCCGAACTGGTCTAACTGGTTACCAGTTTGAACCCTCTTTCTCACTTCATTTATTGGCTTTCTCACTTTTATTTATTGGCTTTCAAATATTTACGGCATGATCGAGCGTTTACTTTTGATTGAGAGATTCATCCCCTGAGCCGTTCAAAGTACTCTGAGAGGTATGACATTGCCGAAAAAAATCACCATGCTGGGAATATTTTTTATTGCTGAGGCGGTCACCGAGAAATTCCGTACGTTCAAAACGACCAGTATAAAAGACGGAAACGCAGAGCTTGAAAGTAGTGATCGGGTTAGTGTGCTGTTGTATTGATGTCTGTATGTGCCGTGTATGTGTATGCGCTCAATGTATGTTCAACTGATGCTTGTAGTAGGTGTATTGTGTCTACATTTGTGTAAAATAAAGATTTCCGAAGCACAGTGGTGACGTGAACAAATGAAATTATTTTTGTCCAACCAGCGTGACAAGTCAAACAGTGCGACCAGTTCAACCACCATGACCAGTTCAACCGCCATGTCCAGTCAACCAGTGTGAACAGTTCGAACCACCTTGACCAGTTCAACCATTATGAAACTGGTCAAACTGGAGCAATAACCAAGTTTGAAACTGGTACCAGTTTGAACTGGTCTTTCCAATAGGGATCTGTGGCAAAATCATCCACTTTGTGTGTTTCCAGGTCCGTACATGTACATCACGAACCACGGGACCGAGGAGGGCAGAGGCCACCTGGTGTCCAAGCACCTCGGTGCTTCGGGTGCCGCCGGCCGCTGCTTTTCTTTCTGGTACAGCATGAGGCACCCCAACAGCGGAAGGCTCAGCCTCCTCTCCCGCTCGGAGGACAACACCACCGAACTGCTCTGGACCAGATCTGGACCTCAGGGAAGGGCCTGGCTCAGGGGATACGCAGATGCCCACTCCGACTCCTACACCCATGTGAGGATGAGTCTAATTGAATTAAGGAATAATAAGTATTAATAATATAATAATAATAATGATGATGATGATGATGATGAATATCACTGGCATTTTCAAAAGGCATTCTAAATGCTTGTAATTTAGGGCCTCTTCAAGCACCTCCTATAATATGGCGTCAACTGATGCAATGACGTCATGTCGTCTCGTAACGTCATGACGACGTCAAGTCATGGTGTCACCTGATATCGCATGACCAGTTGACGTGACATGAGGTCACGTCACGCGATACCGTGACGTCACAGTGTCACATAACGTCATGGTGTCACGTAACCTGACAGTGTCAGGCGCGTCACGGTGTCCTGTGACGTCATCCAATCAGGTGACGTTGCAAAACACCTATAAATACTAAGCTTTTAGAACACCTTTAAAATGAATTCACAGTGGCACGTGACGTCATCGAGGCCACGTGCCACAAACAAAAAAGCTCTAATGCTGACCCTATAAATGCTATGCATTTAGTAATAATAATAATATTAATAATAACTTTCTAGGATGAATAATTTATTTTATTCGGTGTGCTGGTGCATCCAACATATCAAGAGGCAGAGAGAGCGGTAAACAAAAATGTGAGGTAATAAAAAATACAAAAAGCATAAATACAACGTTGGAATTACAATATTATTAACATAAACATAATAATAATAATAAAAATGTAAGATAAATCAAGACGGAAAAATAGTATAACCAGCTTTAAAAATAATATACTGTACATATTTTCCAACAAAAAAACACAAAGCTTATGGAAGACAAACCGAAGCTGTTCACAAAAGTTTGTCTAACCCGAAAGCCCCAAGACGCAACAACAGTAAAGGTCCACATAAAAATACCTACACGTCAAGAAGTCATCCATGGAAAACCTAACATATGGATTAACGCATTAGGCGCAAATCGCGCAATATACTGACAGCTCTCGCAGCCTCGTCAAATAAACTTTGCGAGAATAGAAATAGTCACTATACAAACAACAGCTTATGTGAATATATCATTAAATCACTAATTAGGAAGAAAGACAAAAAGCTCATAGATCAACAGTTAACATTTAATGTAAAATCCGTTCTTTGGTTTCCCTTACTCCGCTCGATCTCCCCGAAGGTGTGACGAAAATATTCAAGGGAGACTGATTTTTGTGATAAAGCCGAGCAGCACAAAATGTGAGGTAGAATTTCCCCGCTAAATTTAGCGGCGCAATTAACCAAACTGCTTGAAATTCAGCGGAAATTTAACCAACTTGCAACCCATAATTTACCTGCAACATTTCGAATGGAAATTACATTACATTTTATGGGACAATTATTCCTCCTAAAGACGTCCGTTAGGCTTGACTTTTGCACGAAACGAGAGTCGGAGAGTTTAGCAGGAATGTATTGTGCGCGCCGCTCAATTTGTGTGCATGACTAAACCGCAACATATATTTTGATTTAGTTTATTTCTTGACTGCCATCTGATTTATTCGACCAAGATTAAAGGGATTGCATATGCCAGACGCCCATCAATATACAATTTTTAAACCACGAAAACTACTCTATTCGAATCTCGTTGGTAGCTTAAGTCGATCTAACGAAATTTAAAGACGGTGTAAAGTGACAAAATTATCGAGCGTTTTAATCATAATATCGCCTTGCGTGGTTGTCACAATCATTTCATCATATCATCTTGCGTACTTGTTATGATCATATTCCTCACGATGTTGTTTCAACATATATTTTATTTATCTCTTCTTCAGATGTGTTCATTTTTCTCATCCCAAGCAAACCCCCTTTAGATGGGTCTTAGAACTGTTTTTAATTTACAAGATAAATAATTTTCTTCCGGAACTTTGACGATCCCTTTCTTGACACTAAAAAAGAAGTGATTAATAAATGCGCAGGTGTTAACACTTCGCTTACAAAATAACTACAGTCAATACCCTTATAATGCGGCCTCCTAACAACAACTGGTCACCAAGTACCAGATTTAATCGCCTGATAACAAATCTTCAATAACATGTTCTTGCGAAATATTTCAGTTTTCTCCAGGTCTTCTTGATTTAATACCACATTGCGAAAACTGTCCAACACACAAAAAAGCTATGTTGTAACGAAGTTTAAAGATCGTATCCGAAATGGCCAGCTTGATGCAACAAATGCACACTTGCAGGTGCCAAGGCCGTTTATTTCTAAGTAGCCGGCCTCAGTTTCAAAAATTGATGAGTCACATTGGGAAAAAGTCAATATCTCTGTTTGGTTCTGGTGAGCCTATTCCATGGCATGATTGTGCAAACATCTTCGATTCCGCCTCTGTCGAAGTTTTCCACAGGCATCTTTGCACTCCATCTCCAAACTCCGGGTACCACCACACAGAAAGAAAGAAACGCATTATACTCTCCGTTTTTTCCCTGTAATAGTAAAACGACATTCATGAAAAATGTTATCACAGTTTGTACTGACACTTACCAAAGTTACTAGAATCCAATTAATTTCAGTTAATTAAAACATGGCTGCTGTAAACAATTTTCAGTTTAAACGCAGCTGCTTGTTTTAACTCATGGACCTTCACCTTATTCTGGAACATAGTTCCCGAGTAGATGGCATATATATATTTTTTTTATTTCACGAGAAAACTTTCTTTATATTTCTTCGCTATTTCAAACGTTTCCTCTATATCATTTTTTTAATTTATTTATGAATACGGAGGCTTATCTGAGAACAGTCAGGAAAGTACAACGCAGAAAGGCTTAACGAAATAAAAACCATTGAAAGCAGTCATACAACAAACCACAAAAAAATCTATCACCTCGAAAAGATCCAGTACATTGGTTACAAAATATTTTCACAAGGCTGTAACTCTCATGTTTCCAACAAATGTTTAGATTTTCGGACTATGAACAGCATTTTCGGTCGCTGACTCCACACAGCTATGGTCCATGGAAAAAAGACGAGAATTTAGATTAACAAGAACCTAAACACATTTCAGAGACAGAAGGTTTTGCAATTAAATGATTGTTATCCTCAGTAAACAGTATGTTTTCCGTAACTTTCTAAGTTACAAAAAAATTCCCTTCCCGCTCTACGTTTGACGTAAGTTCTGACACGTGTTGCGTCATGAATTTCAAATGGGTCCAGCGGGGCTGAATTGCCTATTTTCCTTTCTTCTTCAGTTTGTGCTGGAGGCTTTCTACCTGGATCTACACCTGCGGTTATTGCGGTAGATCACATGGACGTAAGGGGTGGAGAGTGCAAGAGCAAAGGTATGACTGAGTCCTGTCCACTGTTAGGGCTATTACTACTCAGTTTTAGTCGTGTTTATCAGGGCGTGTGAAGTTAACACGTACTTTCAATATAATCGTAAGTAGACAAATAAGTTTCACAGTGCAACAAGGGAGACATCAGTATTCCTCAGCTTTACTTCAACGTATGTCACAGCGCAGGCAGCGCTACGCGACGATATGAAGCAACACGTACCTGGCCTCCGAAATTTAGATGATTTCGTTGGCGTAATGCATTTCGAACTTTGGTGGAATGTAATAGCGCCACTCACGCAGCAGACGTCTTTTGCTAGTGGAATCTCACTCTCATTGGCTTACGTAAACGATCATGTGACCAAAACGAGAGCAAACCCAGCGCAGATCAAACACGCTGCAAATTCTGTCTCCCAAATTTCTCCGACTGATTAACCTATATCTATTTTTCTAATTGCTGAAATTCATTGAACAATATTCTTCGTTCGCAAAGTCATTTGTGCCATCCGTATCACTCAATCCTGACAGCATTCGAAATACAAAAGAACATTTCAGAAATTCAGTGTCACCACTTCGATTTCTACGGTGATCTGAGGAATGGTATCTGTGCCATACTAATGGCGCCTTTCTGGTTGCTGATAAAGGAAGACGCTAAATATGTTCTTAACCAGAGTGTGTGATGCTTTTACATTCGAGACTTTAGTGCCTTGCGACGTAGGAAATGAATATAAGAGCTGCGTAAGCGTTCAAGTATAACTCGGTTCCAGACAATCTATTTGGGGGCACACAATCGGCTCTAAAGCCCCTTGATGTACATTATATTATAAAGCCGTCTAGGTGCGTTGGTGCTTTGTTTTGACCCGTCGTGTATTATTTTTCTCCGTAGATACTGACAGAGCTCCAGAAAAATTAAAGAAAGATATTTAAGACTGCTTACGTGTAGGAATGAGAAGGCATTCCAACACGCAGCGCATTCCTTCAAGCAGCGCGCCACGTCTTCCTTTTTCACACGGCGATCCGGCGGTGACAACACGCTCCCCACTGCGCA
Source organism: Ixodes ricinus (assembly GCA_037355805.1). Lineage (NCBI taxonomy): Eukaryota > Metazoa > Arthropoda > Arachnida > Ixodida > Ixodidae > Ixodes > Ixodes ricinus. The sequence goes on from JAZHYW010011680.1 coordinate 17,698, forward strand.
GGCGCGGCACCGCCGCCGGCTCCACGGCTTCCGTGACGATGCATCCGCGTTGCTGTGCTTTTCTTTCTGTTTTATTTCTGAGGCACGTCGGCTTTGACCTTGACCGCCCCGCCGGCTTCCGTGAAGAAGCATCTGCGTTGCTGTGCTTTTGGTCAATGGGATTTTAGGTGCCGTTTGGCTCAGTCAATGAGAACTTAGGTGCCGGCTACAGGCAACGCCGGCTTCGCTCCACGAGACAGCAAATGCTTTCGGACAAAAATAGTTCTGTGCAGGATATATTATCGTCGTGCTTGACCTTTAAATGTAGTTGCACCCAATAAAATGCCACATGTTAATTACTGTCATTGTATGGCAAATTCGTACTGCTATTGGAGCCACTGGATTGCACTGAATTTTGGAAAGCGTCCCTTATGCATTGCCTCTCAAGTTTTAATGACCATTATCCCTCTTTCTGAACTAGTGGTGTGCGACTTTGAATACAACTTGTGTGGCTGGACCCTACACGACTGGGAAATCAACAAGGGAAACACGATCCCGAAACCAAGTACTGATCATACAACAGAAACAGGTTCAGGTATGTAATTTTTTTGGGGGAAGGGAACATGCCTTGTCTCCCATGACCCCAACTTGAAATACAAATTGCAGTAAATTAATCTATCAAAATGGTTGCATTCAGTATATTCACACTGTCGACTTAAACAGCGCAAATAATTTACGTAAGGAAGAGACAACAGGAAGGAAAGAGTGCTGACTCACAACTGAGGTTTTAATGATGAGGTTGTTAAAGAGGTAGTGAGTCAGCGCTCTTTCCTTCCTGTTGTCTCTTCCTTACGTAAATTATTTGCGCTGTTTAAGTCAAGATGTCTATCCAACTCGCCCAGCAACTCATTTTGATATTCATACTGGTTTACAGTACTCACCTGACGGAGATATCAGAATAAACAGAACTGATAACACCAGAAGAACAACGGGTTCCAATTCGAAAACCCATATTTTGAGCCTAGATCAAACGGTACGGCCCCTCTGATTGATGGTATGGAAAGTGTTCTCTATAGAGTATTTTAGAACGCTGCACTAAATACCAATTTTAGTAGTTTTAATACAAATTTAGGTAACTACTAACTTGCAAATGTATGAGGATTTTAAATAAACTTTCTATAGTATTTGACATAATCGTTATTTTTATTTTTATTATCTTAAAAAAACCTCCCTCACTCTAGAATTGCTTAATTATAAATGGCTATTAAAAGGAGACACATCAGATGCATTGCACGGCATTTGCTGTACAGAAAGTGGAGTTTCCCCCCATTTCCGGTACTTTTGAAAATTATTATTATTTTTTTTTTTTTTGCTTTTGTGAAAGCTAATTCTTGTTTGCCTCCTTGGACGGAGGCTTGGAGCGTGCATATCACGTGAATCCGGGCAGCCACCCACACGCTCTGCTGGCCGTCGACAAGGTCTCCGCTGTTGTTGTCACTCCCCAATCTCCCCGAAAAAAAAAGAAAAAAAAAAAGACGACAGCGAGGAGGCGTTGAAATTCGTGCTCTTTGCGTGGTTGATATCCTCACTGAAAACGTGCAAGCTCGCCTGAACTTTGACACTTCTAAAAAAACACGCGCGTTTTCCTTTCATTCTTTTTTTTTTTGTTGTTGGCATTTTTATGTTCTGTTTGAACAGTTCTTAAGAGGATCTGAATACGTGCTTGGGGATGAGAACTGTTTTTTGACGTGATTTGTTTTTCGAAATATGATTTCGAACACTGCTTACGGTGATAGTACGGCGGGAAGGCGTTGAAGAGCAATAATGATACACTTGGGTGCATCTAGTGCCGGCGTTTTTCGCGGCTTCGCGGAGACATTCCTGACCTCTAATGAAAACAAACGAAAAGTGGTGCCGAACCCCACAACGCAACTTTCCATTTCAATTTTTTTTCACAGCGATAAGCTTTGAATACAAATTTTGACAACGATTAAATTTTGACACTTATTTCATAGTGTCTTTTATATGTTTAAAACCAATTCATAAACATGTTTGATTGTTTTTATTGGATTTGATGAATAATGCCCAAGAAAATATATTTCCCTCCAGGGCCCGTTTGCTCGAAACGCTAACCGCGACTAAAGTTAGCCGCAGTACCTAGGAGAGAGATTTTAAAATCACGTGACTGGCACGGTACGGATGCGGGGAAACACGGCGGTGCCCCGGTGAGTGGGCGCCGCTTGCTCTGGAACTAATATGTCGTTGTAGCTGCAATATCGGGTGCGTTAGTCAGCAACGAATGCTGCAGGAGGCTTTCGCTTTGCCTTACCTCACTCAAATCGCAAAGCATGAGCAATGACCTTGCCGCGTTTGTTAGATAGTCTTTCGCTTCTGGCCATTCCTAAGCCTAAATGAACGCGATAATAGTCGGCATGGCAACGTCTTTGGAAAGTGGGTTGCCTTAACTCAATCGGCCGGGTATTGATAGCACACAAAAGCAGACAGCGTCCTAATAGATTTGTTTTCTAAATTTCCCAAGAACCGATGTGCTTGCTACGAGTGTAGTTACACGCGTGGCACGTGCTGGCATCTGCAGTAGTAATTGTTCTAAAGCAAAAAGTCTAAAACAAATTTTGCCTTGCACGCGCGTTCGTCAAAGCCTTATTATGAATATTTACTTCGAATATTTTATAAGAGGAAGGCCAGCGCGCGCGGACCGTAGAATTCCACTTCCAGCGTTCTCCTCGATGCTTGGGTAATTTAGAAAAAGGTCTATTGGGACACTGTCTGCTTTTGTGTGCTATCAATACCCGGCCGATTGAGTCAAGGCAATCAGCTTTCTAAATACGTTGCCATGCCGACAATTATCGCGTTCATTTAGGCTTGGAAATGGCCAGAATTGAAAGGCTATATAAAAATGCGGCAAAGTAATTGCTCAAACTTTGCGATTTAAGTGAGGTAAGGCAAAGGAAAGCCTCCTGGACCATTCGTTGCCGACTAACGCGCCCGATATTGCAGCTACAACGACATATTAGTTCCAAAGCGAGCGGCGCTCACTCACCGAGCCACCGCCATGTTTCCCCGCATCCCTACCGAGCCAGTCACGTGATTTCAAAATCCCTCACCTAGGTACTGCGGCTAACTGTAGCCGCGGTTAGCGCTTCAAGCAAACGGGCCCAGGAAGTTCACAGAATCGGAATCACAGAAAAACAAAAACAACAAGGTTCAAAAGTAATGATTGACGTAATTTTCAAGACGTCAGCTTGAAATCGTAACAAAAATACTGCAATGGTTAGATATTTCGGATATTAACCAGTACGCTAATGCGTCAATAGAAACCTTAACGCGTTACATACTTCCCACACCGCCTGGACGCACCTCTAAGGACTGATAATACTGCGGAGTGGAGAGGAAGGGGCTACGGGGATGCGCACTTCAGAGTAAGCCCACACCCTCGCAGCCCCATTTCAACTTCGCCTTTTACTCAATTCCATCAGGCTTCCAGATGGCGCCGCATGTATTCAACGCCAGGCACCCCGCCGTTCGTTTTTCATTCCTTCGTGATAGCACGTGCCATCTACGCGACTCCTGGCTGTTCTTGTTCCTGGAGGTGGCAGCCCAGGTAGCACAGTTCTTTTGGGCCAACATTTAGATTTGGTCTGGGTATGTAGGCCATCGCAAAGCCCGAAGAAGTCAAGGTAAAGGCGACCTCCCCTGGCCATTGTCTAGGCATCTCGGATCTAATTCGTCAAACAAATGCCAAAGTTAGGCTTCATTGCTGGTAGTTTGGCTGTCATCTGGCATCCTTGGGCCCAAATCTCAAAACATGTGCTAGAGGTTTCACTTCTGGTTTTTCAGTTTTCATGGGGCAACTTTGGGCCTAAATATCGAAACAGATTTCAGACTTAGGCTTCACTACTGGTTCTTCGGTTCATGCGTGGTATCTTTCGCGGTTATGTTGTAATCCAGTGAAAAGTCATAGAAACACACAAAAAAAAGTACTCTGACACTGACAGCCGCATGTAACAAAACCGTATACGGCACGCAAGTTATGCCCCTAGGATTGCCAAACTAGGGAAAAGTTCGGGGGGCTACCTGTCTGCCACGTCTTAGGCACACCTTTGGTGGGCCACCTGGGAGGTCGAGAAGTCGAGTCTTCGTATTTACGAAGCTTGTACCTCATGCGAAAATATATTTATGGGATTCACTGTGACTCCCTTAATTTTATTTAACTACATTGCTAAAAAAAATTTCTAATGTTATTAAATATATTTTCTCTTTCATCTTATTATTCGCGTTTCGTGTTTTTGATAAATATCAATAAGCCGAGATGGGTGATTAGCAATTAAAATTTATCAAAATCCGGAAATACCGAGGAATAAAAATGAGTAAGAGCTGTCCTTCAACGGGAAAAACCCCAGCTTCGTAGGAATAAAATCTTGATCTGCAGCTTTATTTTGCGTTGACCACGAACCCGGCCCCAACTCTGTCTTGGGTAAGTTACTTTCAAAAAAGTAATTCGTTACCGCTATATTTACTTTTAGATAGAATGATCGAACTCATGATTACAGTTACCACAACGAAAAATTATTTCGTTGCAGTTACAGTTAGTTTTAAAAATTAACGTCGTTAATCTCGTCGTCACTTCAAAAGAGTAATAAAATTGCAATTTCAATCTATTTTTCATAAAAGTAACGCGTTGTGTTATAAGTTACAAAAAACTAACAAATTTACTGTAACGCGTTACCCGTAGCGCGGTCCTACCGAAGACTCCCTCCACCGAACTTTCCGCGCGGCTGCTTCTTTCTTCGGAACCATACCCATCGTTTCATTTGAAGCTTAAAAAGCAACTCCGGTCGAAAATGAAACCAAAATCAATGACTGGTGTAGCTTTAGTGGCACGAAATATGATCACAGCCGAAATATTACGTCAAAAAGAAGCCGCATACTCCACTAAAACCGATTTTAAAGAGGCGACCTGCCGCATTTCAGCGGACTGCAAGCCGGTTAGCTTTTTATTAAGGAACACTGGCCCAGCACCCTTATGACATCACGTCGCGGCCGTACGGCTGATGAGCAGTGTTGCCATCCCTCTGACAGATAGTTCGGATTTTGCTATAGACGCCCGAAACAGAAATTTGGGCGGTGATATTTATAAGACTACGCACAATGTCCACAAAAAAAAAATAATACTATACCTTGTTATTTGGGGACACCGCTTTAGTTGAAGACAGTCGTAATCCCAAATTAAAAAATATTGACCGGAGTGGCCGTTTAAAGTATCCCAGGCATGTGCGCTATTTTCTTCGGCCTAACTCCCGATACACCTTAATTCCTTGTCCGTTTCAATAACCAACTGATACCGAGCACCATTATATCTGCGGCAAAAAATAAGTCTGAAAAATATATATACCCCTATTCAAAGAAAAATAAACACCGAAAAAAAAAAAAGACGGAACCCTACTTATATAATGTACCGTGACGCAACCTATGGAACACTGGTGTCAATTTATGCAAAAACACTGTTTACACAGAAGCCCGCGTTTGCCCACACGAGGCAACCGCGAAGCGTCTGCACATGCGCAGTGCCGATGGCAGCGCCACCATAGCGGTGTGACGTCAGAGAGTTGAGTTGGTGAATACACCTTTTCTAGAAACACTCGACCCCAGGGACAAGAAAACCTTTTTTTTCGAAACCAGTCACTTGGTTTGAGGCTAGTCTCACCTGCGTTCCCTGGTAACCCTAACTGAGTGGACTGTGATTTCGATAGGCGCAATTTAAGACACCGCTGGAACAGCGGGAATAGACACCGACAAAAGCCTCGCCTATTCCCGCTGTCTTTTTTTTTTTGCTTCAAATGTGGTACAATGTTTTTTCAAACTGTAAACTATTGTTTGCGTACGTGCCCGACAGAGCGAAAGCGACTGGAATTTTTGTTTTATTTGAGGATGAGTTTTAACGGCGCCGCCCGGTCAGCCGTGTCAATCGGCAAAACGTCTAGCTGTTGGAAATAATTTACAACAGGAGATAGCCGAAAGTCATGCATATTTCTCGCGCAAACATAATGTGATTACGGATTTACACGAAATAATTATAACATGAAATTTAGCAAGTGTCTAGATTTGAAAAATATATTGTACGTACCCCACGGTGCAAAGTTATTCGAAAAGGTTTTATTCAAGAAATATTTCAAATAACACAACACAATAGCATCGACAAAAGTCACATCTCGATGATCAGATGGAGTCCAAGGGGACCTCGCTGTGAGGTACACATCGCGACACTGTTAGCGCGAACACGACATCGGCGCATTTTCGCATTTTACTTCTGAATTGTATTAGCGAGCACGAACTTATATCGCTCACATTATAGAACTAAATGAGCTCTTTCCGTTGCAATAATAACTTGGATGACATCCCTTGGTTTCAAAAAGAAAAACTGGAAAAACCGGCAATCGCTTGTTCGCGCTAACAGTGTCGCGCTCTGTACGTTTTGAGCAGATCTTCCTTTTTTTGCAACACCAGCACCAAGGCGAAGGAACGAATGCGAGTGGTTCGATCCTCACTCCAATCCGAACAGCTATTTTTGACCATGACTGAGAAGTAGTCTACGCGGATTATCTCTGGGATTCGGAAACAGTTGTCATTTATCGCGAAATGCCTTCGAGGGCCGTTCGACGTTCTTCCCTTTCATCGTTTCTCGTGAATTTGGAATAGAAAGGCTTGAATGGCATGCACTTGCAGGCACTATTTATCAAAGTGGAACATGATACAAAAAAGGTATGGAGCAAGCACAAGGAAAATAAGAGGGGAACTTTCAAGAGAGGCCGCAAACCTTGGAATGCAAAGCACAAAACACTGGCGAAGAATCGCACTGAGCAGGTTTCAACCACGTGGTTTCGACAGTCCAAGAGCGTGGCAGAAAAGTTCTAGCTGTTAGGGGGCCCGACGTCATACCAGCTGCATCATCATCAGCAAAATAGAGGCGGCCTAGGAGCGTTTTTTTTTTGTTTTTTAGGGTGGATACTTTATTTTTTGGAGTGTGTAACGTTATCTACTTGTTGGGTGGAGCAGACCCGCGGAGCGTTAAGTCACGTGGCATGCGAGGACCGCACGATTGGCCAACGAGGCTCGTGGCGTCTGTCGCAGTATATCAAGGTAAAACGGGAAATGGCTGCATAAAAAGTCGGTGTCGTTCTGTACAAAAAGGGTTTAAATAAATTATAAATGTATCCGCTGCAACGATTGATTTTAAGGACAGGAAGACAGAGGTCACCCTGGACGTTTGTCTTAGCTGGCAACTCTGTCCCGTGGAAAGGGATTCCGGGGAAATAGAAAGGTAACGCGAAAAGACATGTTAAAAAATATTTAGAACTAGAAACAGACAACTGAACGCAGATATGACTAAGCATTGTCTGTGTGCCTCGTTGTTAATCACATCTTTTTTAATAAAAGCTTAAGCATAGAGGCGAGGACAAGCACCAAAGAACTCTGCGTGAGGTAGTTACGTCGTTTTACTGTTAGGATCGTTGTCCCCTCTGGTCTCTTGTTTCGTATGCTTCAACTGAATTGCAATCCGTCAATCGCGACCAGCTTGACGTAAATTAACTCAGTCGAATTTAATTTAAGTTATCTCAACACGGCATCATCCAAATCAACCAACCGTGGTAATGATCATTAGGCCAGTTCTTTAGGATCAAATGTAACAATAATGAGGTTTGTTTGCCTGAGTAATGTGGCCCACATTGGCAACATAGAAACATATTTGAATCGCTTCCTCTGGTTTCACCTCACGAAGGCAAAACAGAACCCTAGGTGACTACAATAAATATCACGATGCATTCCCAAATGATTAGGATCCAATTGTCACGCTGAAAATGCATTGCTATAATTAGGCACTTTTCAGTTTTAACTGAGAAACACCGATAAATATCTGCGGCATCATAATGTACAGTCGGGGACAAAAGTCCCCAGGACGTGCGAGCTGTGGCTGAAACGCATTGCTCTGCCATCTGCCGGAGGGTCGCCTGGTTTCGAGATCTCACAAAAGCGCATGCGCGTCCTACTCTGCCTGCAAACATGTCTGTTTTCCCACTCTTTTGCGTCGCGGCGCCTAACTCGGAATCGGGCGCGTGGTACCGCCTCGGAGATAGTGCTGGCGGCTGACGAGCGCCTGCTACACATTCTGAAACTCGAGATACGGCCTGGGGCATTGCGCCGCATATCGCCGTGTCAGCGCACCTTGCTTTATAACCTGTTCGGCTTATCGCTCAGTTGAGCTGCCGTGACTTCTTGCTTTATAGGTGCCATGTCAGTAAGCGCTATCTCCGAGGCGGTACCACGCGCCCGATTCCGAGTTAGGCGCCGCGCTGCAGAAGAGCGGGAAAGCGCACATGTTGGCAGGCACAGTAGGGCGCGCATGCGCTTTTCTGTGATCTCGAAACCAGGCGACCCGCCGGCAGATGGCAGAGCAATGCGTTTCAGTCGCAGCTCGCGTGGTCCTGAGACGTTTGTCCCCGACTGTACATTATTTGTTAAAAACGAAATATACCAATAAACATCCATTGGTGTCAAAAATGCAAAATCGACTAAAAAGTGGAAAACAAATCATTTCTGGGGCTTTTTTAGAGCGCAGCTCTATGGCGCCCGTTTCCGGCTTGAGCGGCGTTGGCGTCGCCGTCGCCGTCGCCGTCGCCGTTGGCGTAACCGCGCGGTGCATGATGGATAAATTTCCCCGCTAAATTTAGCGGAAAATTTTTCCCGCTAAATTTAGCTGGAAAATTTACCCGCTAAATCTAGCGTAAAATTTTTCCAGCTATATCTAGCGGAAAATTTTCCCCGCTAAATCTAACGGAATATTTTCACCGCTAAATTTAGCGGAAAATTTTCCCCGCTAAATCTAGCGGAAAATTTTCCCCGCTAAATTTAGCGGAAAATTTTCCCCGCTAAGTATAGCGGGAAATTTTCCCCGCTAAATTTAGCGGAAAATTTTCCCGCTATATCTAGCGGAAAATTTTCCCCGACAAATTTAGCGGAAAATTTTCCCCGCTAAATGTAGCGGTAAACTTTCCCCGCTAAATTTAGCGGAAAATTTTCTCCGCCCCCCCCCCCTCGAGGTCACATGACCCTCAGGCCACGTGACCCCCCCCCCCCCGTGCCTTCCCTCCTCCTCAAGAGCTGCGCTCTAATTCGGCGTTACAGGGAGCTGTAACGCCGAAATATACCAATAAACATCCATTGGTGTCAAAAATACAAAATCGACTAAAAAGTGAAAAAAAAATCATTTCTGGAACTTTTTTTTTTGCTACTCTCTAAAACATGCCTGCGCGTCTGCTTACCTTCAAAACACTCGAATAGCCGATCTCTGCGATCTTCGAAATTATATCAGCGAGTGATGAGGCGAAAAATCTGTTACGACATTACGCAATGCAAAGCGTCATGATTGCATTGCGTAATGTCACAGCGGAGACTTAATTTCCCTCCGCAAATTCAAACATTAGAGAGGAGTGGTTCGTTTAACGACTCCTGTGTGATGTTGCGTTCAAGATGATTCCCTCTCGTCCTGCCGCTCCTCCTCTCCCTTTCACTGCAACCTGGTTGTTTATTGCTCTTGCGCCGAAAGCACAGGCTTTGTCCTTATATAGGATGCTATGACCGGACAATTACGAAATGCCATCTTTATGTACACTTCTTTCTTTTTTTACCAAAGGTATTATTCACGGGAACTACATCCGGCGATCACGATACGGCAGTTGCCGTGGACGACATTCAAATCCACGAAGAATCCTGCCTTCCTGCCGGAAGCTGCCGATTCGAGGAAGACTTCTGCAACTGGAGGAACTCTTCGAACCACAGCGGTGCGATGCAGTGGTACCGCAACAGTGGCACCACCATGACCCCTGGCGGCCCCTCTGTCGACCACACTCGCAACACTGAGGGAGGTGAGGACTCAGATCGCTGGAGGTTTTCGAGTCCATTTATTCGTGGATCGTCTTGTTTCAAGACGACTATAACAAATATCGATTTCTGTAGGAACATGACATTTTATTTTTCCATATTATTAATTTATTTCCGACTGGGTGGAGAGTTTCACGATAGAAATCGCGATTGGAGACGACTACGTATTTGTTAAGCCTGTTATAAACAGGGATGGGAGAAATTCTTTCCCGATACTGACACGTAAAGTTCAAGTGGGTAGTGTGTGATTCACTTCGTGCCTGTGTCGTTTACTGTCCTGCTGTCCTGTATTATTTTTGTAATATGCGATTTGTTGCACGTGGAAAATATCTTCCGCGCCATAAACTGGTTAGGTGTAATGGATTTATGTCCAATTTTCTCAAAGTACGCACTAACTTACTGTCATTTCGCAATACTCTTCTCTTGCACTGCTTGAATTACAGGGAAGTTCTAGTTTCCGCGATTGCACACGACCTTTGTTTTATTGAAGCTGATGACACCTGGTATTGTCTTTGACAATTCGAATCCAGTCAATATTGTTTAGAGTTAACGTCCTGAAAGTTGCAATGAAACAAATTCCGATTCTGTCTTGCAGGAATCTATTTGCTCCTTGACTCTCAAGATCTGTCCGTTCTCCAAAATGGCTACCTGGATAGTGAACTGCTCAGCTATGGACCTGATGCTTGTTTCCGTATGTTCTACCAAATGGCTGAAGGAAGTGAGTACACGGTGGGATATGTAATCCAACACACTGATCTGCAATTTTGATTATTACCTAATGGTTTTGTTGTAGCAATGACAATTTAATTTTTAAGGGAGCAGAAGAGTAGAAGAGTAAGGCAAGTGTTTTGTCGGTCTTTCAAATTTTATGTAACAATAAATATATGTTAAGTGTTACAGTTTCAAAAGACGAACAATCCGTGCATTTTGCTGCGATGAAAATTGTAGGTTTAAACTTTAGTGTTATAGCCTTTCTGAAAAGAAACCACATGGATCTGCTCTGTGCGCTGGATGGCGTAGTGAGACACCAGGTATGAATCCACCGGAAGTAGGCGGCTTGGCCCGGAAGTAAGCGTTTAAGAGGCTTTATATCTATTCCTAGCGTTGTTTCGAACACAAGGCGCTGGATATGTTTTTCTTTCTGGATATCTTAAAGCGAGCATCTGCGTTGCGCAAGAACAACTTCTGCAGACCGGGGAAACCTTCCGGAGGGTCATTTGATTCAGTAAACATTTTGAGATTCTAGTTGATCCAGTGTGCATGTCTCACTTCAAAGGGCAAATATTCGAGCATGAGTGCTAGAGAGGATTCTTAAAGCGCACTCAAAAACGCAGAGGACCCTGAACCAACTGATTGTACTAAGCAAATCAGCAGACGTCCGACTTCCTCTCCTTCATCGACCCCCCCTCCCTCCCCCCCCCCACACACACACGCAAACACACACACGTCATCACTAGTGGATATACGCAGTACAGCCTAGATTGCGTCAGCATCGCACCCAGCGCGTCTCGCTCTCGTCGAACTTCGGCGTGTTTGCCGCTTGGGCTGATTTCACTAACCATGACGTCATGCGCAGGCATTTTCTTCTAGGTGGTAAGGTGGTATATGATGCAGCACTCTCTAGTGGAAATCAGTGGCACCCGAACGACACATATCAGATTGCTAGCCACTGAGCTACAGTGCGCTGTTATCCACGAAAAAAAGGAGTACGATTTTGACACCTCGCGATTCGTGGCACAAGCCACGAGATGAAAGACGACCGAAACTAGAGCGGACGCTCAACTGATAGAGCTGGTCGGTTCCTGCAACATCGAGTATGTTGTGCAATGTTTGTAAATAAACATGCAGTAGTCCTAAGGGAGGCACGCAACATATTATATATTACTTCATCCAGCCTTTATTTACGATAAAAGATGGATGGTGAAAGAACCGGCCATCGGGGTCCCAGCAGAATCCCCTAAATTAAGGGGTACGAATGATGTACAGGACATCTTTTTTTTCCTGTGGAATTTAACAGAGATTATGTAAATGCAATGTTAAATATTGCGTTTAATGCACATCGTTGATGTTGAGATCAACGTTCCTGGCTTTCTGACCCAGGAAGGAAGGATCCTTTCACTAATCCTTCTTTCAGAGTCGGGGACAGTTTTAACAGCTTTTGAGATTCAAAGTTGAGCCTTGTGCGGCAAATTAATACGATTGGAATGTCATGGGACACTGGACACGTTACTCCTGGGACACTCCAAGCTGAGTGAGCCATTTCGAAAATTAAGTGTCCCCTATGAGTGGATGCTACGGATGCAAGTACCCAGGTTTACGAACTCTGAATGAATATGACTTTCAGTGGAGAATAACATTAGTTTGGAAAGGGCATACTAAGTTGTTACCACTCGCTTTCATTCCCTTTTTCTACTTCAAGGTGATGCGAAGATCGATCTCTGGGTTCAGGACCTGTCGAAAGTTTTTGTCCACAAGCAAACAATCTCGGCGCCCGAAAAGAGTGGATGGACATTGTTCCAGCAAGATATGAAAAATCTGCCATCTATCTACAAGGTGAGCATTCTTCCTATTCAAAGCGATAGCCTTGTATAGGACGCATTGCAGTGTCACCTGACGGCATAGTGTGCCATGACGTAACAGTGCGACGTGATATCATGGTGTCAAGTGACGTCACAATGTAGCGTGACGCTCTTGTGTCAAATAACGTCACAGTGTCACATGACGTCTTGTTCACGTGACGTGACATCGTGGTGGTTCGTGACGTCATAGTGTCAGATGACGCTATAGGGTTGCCTCACGTCATGATGTTACGTGACATCAGTGTCACGTGACACCGCAATGTCGCCTGACGTGACGTCACAGTTTCTCCGCTAAATTAAATATCTCCAATAATTAGACCCTTTTCAAAAGTGCGCGCCATCTAGTAGCAGCTCCACCAATTATTTTAGACTGTCATGTGTTCAGGCACGTTAGCTAAGTATATGATGAGATAAACTACACCGACTTTACGTAACACTGTTGCGTAAAGTCGGTGTTATGTTTGTATATATTGTAAATGTATTTGGCATATTGTTAAATTGTTATATTTAAAATATTATGGTTTAATCGAACCGTTATATTTCATCCCCCACACAGGAGACGTCATCGGTGAGGCAAATTTGGAGGGAAGGAGGTAATCCTGTTTACAGAGGTCCGCGTTAAGAAGGTCCCAGGGTCTACGCGGACCTCCTTCAATAGGATTTCTGATTGGTGTTTCTGACGCTTCTTCCAACTTGGTTTCACTGACGATGTGTCCAGTATGAGAGACGAAACGTCCGATTGTTTCATCATGATGAAATGATAGCTTGTGGAACATTTTTGAACCCAAGCATGTATTGGACACGAAATGCTGAGTCAGCATGCGGCGTCGACTCGGCTGTGCTCCTTTCGAGAACGAATGCGGCGTCAGCTTTCGGTGAAGACTTGTATCCAATCACTAGCTTCGTGTTCAATAAATGGCGACTGCCAGCTTTGATCGGCGGAGTTTCGGAAAGGGTATTTTAGAGAGAAAGCACCGCTCGTTAAAACCTTCGTCGAGTGCTGTCACACCTTTATTGCAGTCGACGAAATAACCAAGCCAGGTTTTTTTGTTGTTGTTTTCTTTTATTGCGATATTCGTGGTCGCTATGTAAGAAATATAGCTGTGACTTAACAAGCACCGCGTGAAAATAGCTTAAAGGTATGCCAGTTCGCCATCAAGTTCGCGACACAAATTCAGGAAATGTTTATCGAGGAATGGGATATGAAAACGCTAAGCTCATCTATTCATTGAGAATTTCGAACGCAGCCAGATCAATCTTCAGACGTCGCTTAGCCTTTTTAGCTCCCATACTTGAGAAAACGAAGCCGAAAATCTGTTTGTCATTCCACGCCTCAGTTGGTTTTCATATTCTATCAGTATATCTTGTCAATAGATTCTTTTTAATATTCTGGGTTCCTAAATTGTATATTATGTGAAATATTCAGCGCCAAATATATATTTTTGGCATATTTTCAATATTTAATTAATTTTCTATTAGGCACTACAACTTAACTTTCGTACAATAAAGGCACATTTTATATAATCAATATTAAATTTTCTTGGTCTATTTCACGTATATAGATTAATTGTTCCTCATCAATCGTGTCACTTTTATTCTAGAACAATATATGATGCGTATTCAGTGGATGTCTAATATTACGACATTGCACATCATCTAAATCTAAATGTGTCGTATACCGTATATTTTAGCGAAGTCTTCACTAAACACAAATATCGCTGGAATATCAGCTTTCTGCAGAAAAAGCGTGCGATTTTCTCGCACCGCGCATGTGCAGATTGACTTTATCTCTGTTTTAGAAGCGGACATGACATTGTTTTTTCCTCGACAACAAAAAACGACATTTTACTGAACATTACGCTGCGCTAAATAAAAAGTTGATTCGTAAATGTATGTTAATTAGTTACCTTATTAGTATGCTGTTTGTTTACTTCCCGGCGTCTGCTCTGACTGGGAGGGTGTTCCCGGAAAGAATTATTGTTTTTGTCAAACACACTATTTCAAGAATTTTTGAAAGCACTCGCTGAAACACCCGGTGGTGTATCAAAAAACGTCGTATACCAGGACCGCATTCACAACGAAGTAACTTTTAGCTCACCTTCATATAGCAGCTGGGAGCTGACGTTTTTTGTTCTTTTTGTTCCATACATTCCCGAAATTCTTGCCGTTATCGGCTCTGTACTACTAACCGACACTGAACCCCGTTAACATTTGACACGGTTTCCCAGATTCGCATTTCTGGCCATCCTGGTAAACTGAGAAAAAGCGACGTTGCCATCGACGACATCGAAGTCTTCGCCGGGAAATGCTCGGATGGTCCGCTTCCAACCACGGACGGTGAGTTAAAAGCATCCTATGCGGAGAACAAGTTGGTCCGCTTAATGCGCAGGCGTTACTGTGACGTCAGAACCACGCCGAGCTCCGATTGGCTCCGAGTGGAAGAATAGTGGGCAGACTTCAAAATGCTAGCTGCATCGAGCTCTACCCACTATCCTTCCAATCGGAGCCAATCAGAACTCGGCGTCGTTCTGACGTCACCGCAATCACTGCTCAAGAAGCAGACGAACTTGCTCTCCGCATAGTTGCCGACGGCGTAGAAAACGCTGGCGTGGCCTGTCTCGGCCTCCCTTTGGGGCCGAGTCCCACCAGAGCGGCAAACAGAAACAACCGACGCCGACAGAACCTCTAGCACGTGCGCCATGCGCGCGAAGGTATCTTTTGGTACGCTTGCAATCGCTCGCGCGCGCTAACATCACGAGCATGCATTGTGTAACGCCCGCCAAAGGTAACTTCGCGTGCACGCCGCACACGTACGTGCTTGCGGTTTGTCGGTTTCACTCCGTTTCTGTTTGTCGCTCCAGTGGGACTCTGCCCTTACCGTCTCCGCAGTGAATTAGATAAAAAAATTAACCGATAGGAATGTTCACGAATAAATCAAGAACGAAAAATACGTCGTGAACATAATATGTATAGGCTTCTGTGTTTTTTTTATGTACCAATAAACCCCTCCCCCACCAAAAAAAAAAAACAAAAAAAACGAGACGTTTTTAATAAAGTTGAGGCAAACCGAATCCCGACCCCGAAATGAAGTTGTCCTTGCACGCGAACATCCCAAGCTTTACGGGCAGAAATTCTTCATATACAGCGTTGCTCTCGTGTTGACCCACATTCCCCAAGAGAGCTTCTTTCTTCGGAAACCACATACCTTACCTCGTTTCCATGTGCTATCGGTTGCGGGACGATTTCGAAGTAAATATTTGGGTGACGTGCATTTTTATCGAGGCTGCGAAAGCGTTATCCTGTGTCATGTTTCATTTAACATAAGTTCATGATTAACACCGATGTTCTGTCCGGCAACCAATATTGACAAAAAAAGTAAACCGTAAAAAAATCATAAAACTCTCCAAAAAGTACTGCCGATTCCGAAGAATAATAAATACCCCAATACACAAAACCCTAATATTTGGCCACGACCTGCATTTCTTCAGTTTTGGGTGACTGCCAAATTGACCGCATAAATGCTGTCAATCTGAACTCTTTAATCACTTAAGCGGAGTCGTATCAAGTCGTTATACAAATATATCAGTGTGGTCACCACTTTCTTGAACCAGATTAGAAAATGTGTTCGGTTGATTATACTAGAAATATTTATGTTTATAAATCACATTCTCAAGTATCGTTTTCATTAAACAATGATTGTGAGGGTATCAAGCTTCGAGGGGTCTAAGTTTAAAGACTATAGCTTTATTTAAATTTTGGCGCGTGTTTTTATTTGCTTTGGGGTTTTCGTTGGTTGTAGTTAGAAATATCTTTTTGTGCTGCTGGTTGGTCTTCGTTACGTGTAAACAACGGACTTTCGTGTACACAGCGACAGGAGTAACAAAAACGAAAATCAATTCTTTGTCTCGTTCTTTATCTCTTTCTTCGGGCTAAATGGCCGTAATCAAACCTACTACGATAGTGGAAAGCACTTCTACGGGCTAATAACTTGCGCCGTACAAAATATTGTTAGACATGAAAAAAGAACACGGACATTTACATACAATGGCGTCCTGGTGAAAGTGGAGTGGCATATTCCGACGGCTGCATTTGAGCTTGATTCGAATGAGCCTTTACAATATCTTATCCGGCGTTATAAATAAGGCTGGGCGTTGAATAAAATTTTAACCCAATTAATCACCACCCTTTGATCGATTTACAGCTGAATATGTGATAAACGGCGCAATGTACAATTTCAGATTTTAAATCAGCCTTGAAGTGTATTGAGAACAGTCAAAAGACACGCACACTCACAAATAATTACTTCAGCCGCAGAAGCAAAGAGGATCGTTGATTTTATCTGGCAATAGCGAACTCCCTGAATCGTTCACAACAGTCTCTGCTGCGCTAAACGAAAACTCGCACGACATTGAAGTGACTCGGACATGTATGACCCTATCCAGTGTATTAGACTTACAAATCTCGCCCCTCCAGTCTACTTTAGGTCAAAATTTCACCGCAAGTTTACCTTCATACAAATACACTCGGGCACATCTGCGTGGTGAAAGCGTTGCATTTTTACTTTTTTTTTGTTATTCAAAATTTAATTGATTAACCTGTTCAAAAAAACTTTTAGCCTTTCCACTCTGTTGATGAAGGAAGACCAGCGAAGCTGTACTGTGGTGGGAATGAAGTAATCGCCGGCCGCAAGTCGGCAAGCCAGAGTGGAATGGCTGGGCAGCTACCACCCTCTATAAGCGACGGCGACACCCAGACAACCGGCAAGCCGGTTGTCTGGTTGCCGCCGTCACTCAGGGATTGCGGTAGCTGTCTAGAGTTTCGTGTCATCATTTGTTTACTGACGGATAGGATACTGGGGAAACTCGCCCTTAACAGCTCCACTGTAAAATAATCGCGATTACAGCCTTACTCGATTAATCGGTAGGTTAATGGATAAGGTGCCGAGCGCAAGTTATAATTAGGTTTTTGATGTTTTCGAAGGTTTATTCTTCTACAAACTTGGAAGCGTTTCTTCGGGTTTTATTTGCCCCACATATTTTGTGTTTTTCGGTCTTCGTTTGTGTTATCGGGCAGATAAAAATAGGTATTTATCAAGGCATATATTGAAGAAATTAAGACACGTGAATGGGATCTTACACCCTCCAAAGGACAATTTAAAAAAGGCCCAGTACCAATAACTGCAAGAATCAAGAGATTATGAGTATTCGGAAGGAAGAAGCAGACTCGCGGACAGTTTAGTGTGATGTTCCAGTTCAAAACAACATAAAGATGTGATACAAATTTTCTTTCCACGATGCTTGAACTTTTCTTATTCACAGCAGCTCCAATTGGTTTGTTTGTTTGTTTGTTTGTTCTTTGATTGTAATAAAATCAGCTCGGGGGTTAACATTGTGGGTTTATCGGTACAGACCGAAAACACAAAAGTCTAGCTGTAATGTGTAATCAATTAAAATAAGAAACACCAAAATCATATTTGCTCCAAGGCTGCCTTGCAGTGTACTGGGGTAATTCTTTAAAACAACCGGACGTTGCCGGCTAGCACTTTCGAAATTGGCTGGCACATGAAGCCTGCAGTTCCTCTGACCGCTAAAGAGTAATGTGTGCGTCACCTTAGGTAACACACTCGTGTGACTTTGTTTCAAATAAACAATATCTATCGGCAATTTTTTCAGATTTTTTGTGGTCAATAGGTACTGGTATTTTGATGACTTTTTTAACCAGTTCCATGATTAGTCTTTTAAATAGTCCTACGAGAAGTCTTGTGATTTGTACTTTAAAACTTTTACCTATTGCTTTTAAGGCATTTGACTAGAATTTTGATAAGTCATTTAACTACGTTTCAAGACTTTCAGGTACTCTTTTGATAAGTCTTTTAATTAGTCTTTTGAGCCTTTCAATGATATTTTGATAAGCCTTTGAATCGTATGTTTTTTTAATCGAAGTATAACAAATGTTAACTATAATAATACCAGCATTCTTATCTGGAAATACATAAATGCATGCGAATGTATATAAATTTGAATGCTCTTTGGCGTAAAAAACTGTAATACTGATTTTTTTGCAGTTCCCATAACGACATCTGTTCATTCAACGGCGTCAACTCCTAGAACTCTGGCTCCACCAGAAACATGTAAGGACTGTAAAGGCTTGGCTTCTTTGAATAGCAAAATATTTATTAACAAATTATTTACTTTTATGGCAAAAAAAGGTCGTACAGTCATTATCTGTTTCCTACAGCCCTTAGAAAGCATCAAGATCTGAAGCACCAGTCCGGTCTCTTCGAGAATCAAAAACCATTTCAAATTAACGCAATTACGGATGTCATTCATATTCAGAACCATCTTAAGTTTTAGAAGTGTAAGGACATCAGAATCAGTTGCCTCGCTCGAGAAAACAATTTTGGAGTTTGGGGTGAGGAGTTGAGATGCATTGTGAAAGGTTTAAAATCCTCACATTGTGCGACCACCACGAACTAACAAAATTCAAATCAGAGCCGCATTATTTAAAACCTTTTTTGCTCGCAGTCTCTCCCGCAGAAAGAGAGAGGGGTCAGGTGATGAAAGGCAGGATATTAATTCCCACCGCACTGTCAGCTTAGGGATGAACATACTATAGGTGGGGTCGAACGTAGATCACTCGCAAGACATGGTTGCGTCTCCTGCAAAGAGCAAGGGTCACTTCCAACAATACTCGAATAAAAAAAGCAGACTAGTTACGGCATTTATTTATTTATTTATATAAACGTTCCCTCTGGCCTGAAGGCATTACAGAGGGGAGTGGGTTACATCACTGGAAATCAACAACATACAATAAATAACAACCAGTGAATGCAAAACAATATGTGCATATTAGTGAAACGCTGAAATGTGAACATTGTAAAGGCAATTTTTCAAAGCAACGCTGTCAGATATTGATACCACAGACGCTTGATGGTGGTTCCACAACACTGTGGTTCGGGGTATGAATGAATTGTGAAAAGTAGTACTGTTACATGAAGGTACGCCCATCCTGTGTCGGTGATCGAGACGTGGTGATATGTAAAAAGGAGATGCTAATAGCCTGTCACGCAAAATCTCATTGTGGTAGTAGATTTTGTGAAACAGGCACAAACGGAAAACTTCTCGACGCGATACAAGATTAGGCAGGTTCAAACTTGATTTCATGGATGTTACGCTGGCAGTGCGGTGATAATTAGTAAGTATAAATCGGACGGATATATTTTGAATTGCTTCAACTGCAGATATTAATACGTCAGTACCGGGGTCCCAAATTGAAGAGGCATATTCCAGTTTAGTACAAACAAGCGTTTTGTAAAGAAGTAGTTTAAGCGATGAGGTGGCTGCTGATAATTTTCGTTTTAAGAAACCCAGCATACGATTGGCGTTACTTGTTACGTATTGAATATGAGTTTCCCAGGACAGATTGGATGAAGTATGAAGTCCCAAATATTTTTAGGTTGTTACTTGTTGTAAAGGAGTATGGTTCAGGTAATAACAAGAGCCATCAGTGTGAAGCCGAGAAACCCTGATTACCTTACATTTGTTAGTGTTAAGCTGCATACGCCATAAGTCACATCATTCAGATACACGGTCAAGGTCACACTGAAGAAAGGAAACATCGAATTTGTCAGTCGCTTCACGATATGTAACACAGTCGTCAGCAAACAAGCTAATTGAAGATGAAACACAGGAGGGTAAGTCATTGACATATATAAGGAAAAGAAGAGGACCCAGTACAGAACCCTGCGGCACCCCGGACGTCACAGAAGCTGAAGGAGACGACATGTCATTCGCAAATACAAACTGAGACCGGTTAGTTAGAAATCGTATTCCTATCGTATTCCGCGACCGAACCAGAGTAACTAAATTGCGCAATCAAAGTATCGTCTTTCTTTTCTTTCGCCGCCAACTGCTCATTGGCAGAGAAGGGGTCACGGGAGCCGAATCTGACAACGGCGCATGCGGGGAACCTCATAAAAATATTAGTGCGAAAGACAAAAGACAAGGAAGGATAGGACAAGCGCCGGGGCATATTATTCTGTTCCCCTTGTCTTTTTGGGAAGCGGCCTTGCGGAGTGCCGGGAGATATTTTTCGCTCTGCATTGCGCGAAAAGTAGACCTTGCACTAAATTCAGACGAGCAGGAAGGTCCTTGAACCTTTGGACATCGCGTGTACAACTTGGATATGTTTAGTTGCGGTATTTTTGTGAGGCGAGCGCAGTTTCACAGCGGCCGCAACCACGCAAACTACTCGACACAGCGCGCGCGCGCGAGCACGCTTCCGAGGAGTCATGGAAGACGCTTCAATGCGCATGCGCGATGAATTGCCGACTGATGTCGTAGTACACATTGATTCTCCAGCGAGAGCGACGGCCGCATCCCACAATACTCGGAGTCCAAAATTTGAGACCTGTGCGATACTCTGCTCCGCAAGCGGAGCATGCACGATTAGACATAACACAATCCCGAGACTGCAGGTTCGACATATATAAATATATGCATGCGTCGTCTTTTGCTTAGCTGCCGTCTTTGGGCTGTGGTAAGTATAATCTTCACTAACGTATTTGCGCCCAGACTTTCTCTACATTCCGTATACAATTATTCTGTGTCACACTTTCTTACAGCACCCCCTAGCGAGACTACAACAGCCGAAGGAACCACCATGGGATCAAGCACTGCGTCTGTAGAAGCTGTGACGCCGCCTACTGCCAGGTGTGGTCCTGGAGAGTTCGACTGTCGGGATGACGAACACTGCATCCCGTTGGGCCTTCTCTGCGACGGAGTGCGGGACTGCCCCAACGGACTGGATGAAAAGTGCGGTGGCCGCAACCAGTGCGAGAAAACACTGGCCTTCTGCCCTAGCGGGTCACCGGACTGGTGCATAAACCGCAACTTCTTATGCGACGGCCACAGTGACTGCAGCGACGGATCCGACGAAACAGTTTCCGGGAGTAAATACAATTTCGAAGTACCTCTCTCCTAGTTGCCGTATCTTCCGAGCTGTAGTCCGCACCTATTGTAAACAAGTAGGGGCAAATCTTGACAGACAAGTTTTGGCCAGGGTACCTCGAGCCCGGTGCATAGTCCGCACCAGTGGGGGAGGGTGGGGGAGGGGGATGGAGGTGGAAAAACGGAGGAGGCGACCGCCTTTCCAGCCTGCCAGCTATCAAGGGGTACTCTTTTAAGTCTTCAGAAAGAGAAATAGTTAATTGTTTTCCGTGCCATTATACCTGTTTGCAGCTTCCCACCCCCAAGCCGAATTCCCACTGACCTATAAATCCGCCCACGATTTGTGCATAGCTATACACATAGTGCATACTTAAAACATTATTATACACAGAACAGCTTGATAAATACCTGCTTCATTAGAGTGCAGACAAGCTTGTATCATAAAATTAAAATCACCATTAACCTAACTTGCCATTTACAAGCTCAGTCACCTCTCAACAAAATGAACGATAAATTTTTAAAAGAAAACCTTGTTAGTCCGAGAAGTATATGGCTTTAGGCTTCCGTTGCATATCGAAGATATCGACATAATGCAAGAAAGCGTAAAAAAGACAGAAAACGTATTTCATTAGGTCGATCATACAACTATCCCAGCAATGCACTATTTATAACAAAACAATACCGAGGTTATCTTACTTTGTCTTTAGTTCTTTGCTTGGATAGGTTTGAGGTCCTTTATCGAATCGAAACAAAGATGGCGCTTGATCTCTTGGATAAGCCTGAGGTGCAAAAAATGTAACGTTTATTTTTGTGTTCTGTTTTTTAAAGCTTGTTACGTAATTTACTCGCCAAATTTAATTGAAATCTTTTTCACGCAAAATTCAGCAAAGAAGTTAAATGGATTAACAATTATGAACCAATCGAAATTTTTCTGCTACATGTATAGCGAGGAAATGGAATTTGTGCCAAATATATACTACACAAATATAACTTTCGCCATTTAATTTAACGGGGAAAAAACGTCGTTTTTGGGAAAATTTTGGTGTGAAACCCTAACCCCAACCACAATCTGCGTAAAGAAAATATTTTAGGCTCCTTTTGCATATATAAAACACTTCACATCACTTTTATAAACAGCGTTCCCGCATATAAAGGATTGTGCTGACAAACTTAAATAAGAGATTCCATAACCGCCAAATCATATGTCATACACTGTGGGAGTGACAGGGGACTTTCCGACACACTGATTTGCAAACCCACGCATATTCTCAAGCTTTTATGAGCTCTTATAATTGGCTCTGCCATCTCGGTGCCATAAAAACCCCTCTCACCTAATATAATATATCACGAATAGGATGCTATAGGAAGAAGACGGGAGTATACTTCTAGGTTGACACAACTTTCCTACACAACAAGGCCGTAGTGCTGAATTTTCTAACACCTCTCGAAATTCAGCGCGAGTAATTCCGCCTTGAAGGCAAGGTTTGCGGACTTGCCCCGTAAACGTCATCAGGAGTGGATTTACGCGGCGACGCCAAGACGAACGCGTCCGCCGCTATTTGTGGTCTCTCTCGTCGAGGTTCAGCTTGTTTGCCGCTTGGGGCGGGTCGCAGATCCACTAACGATGACGTCATTGGCAGGCCTCGTCTTCTAGGTGGTGTTGGCGCGGGTAAATTTCCTGATTGAACACCACTTCCAGCCGAACGCAGACGTAACACCTGTTTCCAATCTGTGCCTCGTGCAGGTCTCCGGCCGGTGGGGTGGAAAATTCCGTGCTACGGTATTAAAAGTACCAAATTGAGCCAGTTGGTAAGAGTTGTACACTGCACGATACTGTTAACGCAAAGAAGCGACCGCCGTTTTTTTTCTTTCTTTGAGAATTAAAGGACTTTCATCAAAACAACTATAGTGCGGTGGAGAGATAGTCAATTGGGACACTAACCTAAGCAGTAAAATGATAGGCCCGCAAAAACGCTTTCGAAATAGAATCTAAGGAAAAATTAAAGTGCCAGTGTCATGTTTGCGTTAACAGTGTCGCACAGTGTATATAATGGGTATAAACAGTTTGCAAAACGCGAATAAATAAAATGCACCAACACAACGGGACACATATGCAGTCACCACTAAAGTCTGATAGACGACCACTACTACGACCGGGGTATCTATCTATAGGACATGTTGGTTGGTCACGCCAGATCAGTCTCCTGAACATTAGGTGCGTTATCGAGACACATGTTCTTGTTTTCCATGTGTCATCCTAGGTTGTCCCCCCTCCTTCTGCCTGAACGGCGGCCACTGCAATGTCCTGGCAGCAGGCGAACGTCCAACGTGTACCTGTCCGGACACTGCGTACGGAGAACGGTGCGAGCTTGTCGCTGACACCTCGGCCGAGCTACAGGTCCATTCATCCGGTGAGCAATCACATTCTCGTGGCTACTGCACACTAAACATTTTTACGGCCTTAAAAAAAATGCTCCAGCGGAAACGTTCTTTTTAATGCGAATAGCATTCTTTGACTACTTCACGCACTTTTCGTCTATGTACCTATCTATCTGGCTACCTAACCTCTTACGCCGCGGGTCGATAAATAAATAAAAAAGACCGGCGCCGGCTGGGATTCGAACCGTTGACCCTTTGATCAGCAGGCAGACGCGCTAACCACAGAGCTATGAAGGCAGTCATTCAACGCACTTTAAACGGTTGTTTATATCTTTACCATAGACGCGCTTTACAGCGCTGTCACATGCCGGTGCGCGCGCGTTCCATGCACGAGGGTTCATTCTGCTCTCGTGAGGCTGAGCACGGCCGCTAGCTCACCCTCTCCCGCGCTCGGGAGAGGGTGATGTAGCGGCTGTGCTCAGCCTCACGAGAGCGGAATGAGCCCTCGTGCATGGAACGCGCGCGCACCGGTAGCTGTGACAGCGCTGTAAAGCGCGTCCTATGGTAAAGATATAAACAACCGTTTAGAGTACCGTTGCTTGAGACTAGCTGAGACGCCAGAAAGTCTGGTCGGTACCATTTTGAGTGTTTGCGCGTATGGCGCGTGCTTTGCTCGCCTTCCTAGTGACACAAACGCACGTGCTGGGCTGCGGAGATCGTGCGCAGGGCTGTGAAAGTGTCAACAAATTTAGAATCGCCTCAAGGGTGGGCTGGCGTATCTAGAGTGTGCCGGCCACCTGACGAACGCGCATAACTCCGCACCGTTTGATGCTATTCGCATTAACGTAGATAATCATTCCCAAAGGATGGGTTCTGCTGATTTTTTTATTTCTTATTTACGATAACTAAATGAAATCCTCGCAGTTTATAGCGCTCGCTATCTTTTAATAAATTCGCTGTTAGATATGATATCGCTTGTCTGCTACGTTCTGCATGCAATTCACATGCAGAAAAAAGCATGTTCTTACACGCACGTGAGGCGTTGCAGCACACTAAAAAAGGGCCTAGTAAAATTAACTAATCCGCCCATTTTCACATTTAAAACGCCGAAACTATGCAAGGACAGTAAGACAAGGGATGTTAACAGGGCGCTGATTTTAAACCACCTAAGGCAATAAACAAAAGTAATGTGTGCGAGACTTATTTTGAAATAACTAAAAATCACACAAGTAAACAAAGTGTAGCTTTTACACCCCTTGTCACAAATACGACGGCCCTAAACTTCAGTTGGGCGTACAGCGCACTGAAATTCAACCGACGCTACCAAATTTCACTACCGGCTTGATAGGCGAGTTGTACGACTTATTAAAATAGCTTAAGTGAGTGTAACTGACTGTAAATAAAGTAATCGGTGTTTTCTTGGCCCTATCGCAAAACCTCAATGGCTTTTTTTGTTTTTTCGGTATACTTTTTGTACACACAGGCAGCCGAAGGAAAAGCAAAAAGACAGTGAACACGTTCTCTGCTTCAATATGGGGATGCCGGTCAATGATTCCAATTTGAATTGCTTTTTGTTCCTGTCTCGTCCCATTTGAGGTCAACCGTGCCATGGTATCCTTGAGTCTGTGGGAGAAAGCGGCAACGTTAGGCTACTTTTATGGTTTCGTGTCGGGGGCCGCATCAAATTGCCTCGCGGGCCTTCTGACCCGTGGTCTAAAAACACGTCAGCAGCCGTAGCTGAACTGGTAACCTTCCGCTGCTTGGGAAAAAAAGCGATAAAGGATGCACAGTATACACCGGCACGTCGGTGCTAAATGACTTCCTTTGTGACTGAGGCGAGATAAAACGCGATGATCTCGCGTAATAACACAGTTGTCAGGTAATGTGCCACAAAACTTGTGGAAAGAGCAGCTTGAAAAGTTTACGCTGCGATTTAAGCTGTGAAGATTCGCTTGAGATTTCAGTTCTATTACACGTGTAGTTTATTTTAGACTGAGATTTACTTGCATGGTGAGAAGCAGAACGAGAATAAGAACACACATGTACAGAAAATGCAGCGCAAGCTGCTGCAGACAGAAGCAACCAGACCAAATAGCATCAACTGAGCTCCTTGTCGCCAAAATGTTTTTCAGGGTACTCACAACGCAGCTGGGTAAATTCATAAAATGTATGGTAGTTCGACTGCTAAAACCGAGCAAGTGCACCACACACACACACAAACACACACACGCACACGCATACACGCACGCACACACGCACACTCACACTCACACGCACATGCACACTGTCAGCAACACGTTAAGCGGAAACGGCGAAAGCGAAACCAACATTGGCCACTGTTGACGAAATCCCAAGAACGGCAGTGGTGTCGCTCCTGATGCTCGCTGGACGATCTTCTGAAGCTTTGCGTATGAAAAGGCACAAGAAACAGGGCACTGAGAGGCTTTCTTCCTAATCCGCACACTAATCGGCTTTATAAAATAGAGCACGTTTGGGACGGGAAGCAAACACTGAGTGACTGCTCGTTTGTCCGCCTAATACAAAATGGTAAATTGCCTTCCCCAACGCGTACATCCTGAAGGGTCACGCGATTCCTCCCACAGACACGTTAAAACTATTTTGAAGGTTCACGTGCTCTCCCGAAAAATGTTCCAATAGATGCCATAGGCCTCGAAACAAACATTGACGGTCTTCTCAAACCCTTCAGAAATTCTTGAAGAGTATGTCAGACCCATTAGAAAACTTTAACGGGCATCAGGCCCATTATAGCCTCGTCCCACTAGAGCGACAAACAGCGATTTTTGTCCGACGACACCACAAAGTTCCGTGTCGCCGATGCTGTCCCACTGCAACGACCAAGACCCGCGACAATCGCCGACACGCACCGACAAACGATCGACGACGGACAAGTTCTTGTCTGTCGTTGGACTTGAAGCGCACCAAGCTGTCCCACTGAGGAACACGTCTCGGAGACAAACTTATCCTCCTCGCCAGTTTATGCCTTCTGTTGCCTCCCTTCCCACCCGTCTACCCTTCCTCCCGTTCCTCGCTCCGCCGCTCGACCTTCAGAGAAGCCCTTGGCGGCCACTCCTCGTTGCCGTAGTTCCGGTCCCTCGATTGCTCATAGTGGTCGCGGGCGCGGCTTGCTTGCTGGCGCCGGACGGTCGTGCTGCGAAAGGGAATTTGCTTTGGCTGGTTTTGCTCGCGAAAACTTGGTGTGCGAGGTGGTGCTTCAAGACGTCGAAATATACGCCCCTGCGTCAGGATGGATACACCCATGTTCGAGGACTGACCAAAGTAAGACCGCTCACCACGAAGTAGGACACGACGTTCCGCCAGTTCCGTGGCAAGCCATTCTGGCAAAACGAGAGACTTGTCATCTGTTCTGTGATAATCAGGATGCCGTATTGTCCCCCATAAAACGCCTACCTTCGATCATTCGGATATGAAGTTAAAAACATCCTCAAAGCGGCGTGAAATTTCGTGGCGCTCAACTGGAATGCTTCGAACGACCAAAAAAAGGAACGATTCGAGAATTCTAGTTCGGAAAAAGTTGGGTGTGGATTGTCACGACTGTTTT
Source organism: Ixodes ricinus (assembly GCA_037355805.1). Lineage (NCBI taxonomy): Eukaryota > Metazoa > Arthropoda > Arachnida > Ixodida > Ixodidae > Ixodes > Ixodes ricinus. The sequence continues at coordinate 45,120 of JAZHYW010011680.1, forward strand.
AGGAAAGTCGCCAACGGCAAATGAAGACAAGGGGAAGGTTTAAACAAGAAATAAAGTAATCGTCTCCACTTTCATCGAGTTTGTCGGCTCGTTTTATGCCCAAGGAGCAAAACACGAAAACCGCGTCGCCAGACTCAGTTTGTCTGTGTATTTTGAAGTGTTTTGTTGACAACTCCAGTCCCACTAGGAAACAAGTGTCCTTGTCCCCGTGTTCTGCGTCGTGTCCGCCAAGTGAGACGGCGGACTCCAACAAACAGGCTGTCTGTCCGTGTCGTCTGTCGCTCGTTGTCGTGTGTCGCTGTCGTTTGTTGTTGTCTGTCGCTCTAGTGGGACGCGGCTATTAGAAAACTTTGATGTCCCTCTCAGACCTCCCTGAAATTCTTGAAGGGTACGTTAAGACCTTTTAAAGGACCTGGTGGGCCTCACAGACGGTTTTTGATAGGGTCTTTCCCCCTCGGAGATTCTTTTGTTACTTAAAATTCGTACAAAAGGGATTTTCCTCTTTCTTCCGCCCATAGCTTTGACAGTACTGCGCACAACTATAGTAAGATGAAGTACAGTCAGGTGTCTCCGATTCGCTGATTGGCTAACTTGGACAGTAGACATCGCTATTTGCCAAGGTTTGGTGCGACGGAGAGCTGCGGTAATTAAAGTAGACAAAACTTAACATGCAGTACTTAGAAGATTCATATGTTTTAGATCCGTTAAATGGAGGGGAATCTCAAACTGCGCATGTGCATTATAGTTTAGGTGGTGGAACTAGTTCCTAACAAGCTAGTAACATTACAGGGGAGAAACTAGTCGTAACTTGCATCGTCAATAGCGAAGTACACGGTTTGCTTCCTTGGTCGCAATCGTAACGTAGAAGGACTTGCCAAGATTACGCTTGCTTAAATCATACAACTGAAAATCCAATGAGAAACCAGTTACAAAAGTTAGCTAGTTCATGCTTCAAGCTGTATTTTTAGTTATATCAGGCTTACTAAAGGAAGTTCCTATTTACGCATACCGTCTTCATTAAGAAACAATATATTATCTACAGCAGTTTAGGATAGTACTTTAAGTCCAATGTATGTAAAGTGCGAGCTCAAGTAAGGTACAAGTACAGGCTTAGGTTTCCTAAGCATGTACTTGTACCTTACTTAAAGCATTTTTTCTTGTATCTTTCCAGCAAAGTGCAACTCCTGACTTCAAAGTACATTTCCAAATTTTGTTCTGGTTAAATGTTTAAAGTAAAATAAAGCTGTGTCATTTCTAAAGAAATACTGGGAGAGATATCGTCCAAATATTACGACGCGTAGCCGGGTGTATTGAGGTTGGCTTTTACGCAACATCTTTAACTCTTGCTACTCTCGTTCGTTCAGCGCAAGCGAGGAGGTTAACAATATTAGGAGAGTCACGCACTTACTTTTTCGTTTTTCCCACGCTTACCACAAGCTCAAGTTCTCGGTATTCACAGTTCTATACACAATTTTTGAGGTCGTGGAAACAGCTGACCAACCTCTAACAAAAAAATGGCATATCGACATGTGAAAATGCGCTATCGTGTTTCGAGACATCATCTGGTCATTTTTTGGTGAAGCATGGCGGTTTTAAGATCGATACAAATTAGTCCCTTATAAGTTGATTGTGTTAACTAGTTTGTCAGTGAGAGTACAACAACAACCTTGTGACCACTTGACTTTATCCAAACAACGCCGCCATTTGAAAAAAAAAAAACGGATGCACAACGATCACTCTTTAGGCAGTGCATACCAGTTAAAAATGTATGTATGAGAATGAAAGGGCATTGGAAAGATTGTGTTAAGAGTACTTGTACTGTACTTTAAACGTATATTGTCTGTATACTACTTTACTTCAAATACATTGCACCAGGTGTACTTACTACTTCACTTGAAGTACATCACCTTTCATTTACTTTGTACATTACTTCAGGTACGTTTTAGATATACTTTACCCAATGCTGAGTTACAGTGAAAGACCACTTGAACGAACTCTAATTGACCAAACTATCCATAAGAAGAAAAAAATTAATTCTCCAGCAAGCCTTTGATTTGTCAATAATTGGAACGGAGTGAGTATTCACTTGAGCAAACTTATGCCTTAGGTACCATGAAGTTTGTTCTGGTGGTATTTCACTGTACAATAAAGCCGAATGCAAAATGAAGTGTTGCATGGGAAACACGGGAACTTTTTTTATTCCTAAATCTTTCTCCGGCAGTGTACTTCATTTACGCCTAGTAAGCTCACCAAGTTCTTAAACATGTCTATTATGCTTCCCACTTGTTCTCTGTAGGAGGAAGTCTTCTGTTGTTGACACCAATTGATGCCGGCCACAAAAGGTGTGACGGATAAAAAACAAACAAATATATATTATTTTTTGTTTCTGTGCAGCGGCGACTGCCTGGGCCATTGCGGTGCCAGTGGTTCTGATCTGCGTCGGTGTTGTCATCATGGGGTTCCTCTACCATAGAAAGAGGAGAACCCTGCTGTGAGTTCTTTTGAAAAACTTCGAAACAGTTAATTTTTAAATTTGATTTTAAGAAACGGCACTCATGCCACACACAAAAACAAAATCCTAGCATTTTTCTTTAATTATAACGAGCGGACATCTACGGAGGCCCACCTATAGGCAGCCTGGTTGTACAAAGCCTCTGACCATTTCCACCGCGAGGTGGCCAAGTGCAATCTTAGACGCGAACGGCGCTACGCCGTTGATAAAACGACGGCGCAGCCAAGTGTGCTCGGGAGCTTTTAGATCGCGGTGTGTGGCGATGAGTCACTAAATAACTGTGTTGTTGAACCGGTGCCTCGTGCCATTTTCTGGGATGGATAACACAGAAGAAAGAAAAAAAACATTAACAACCAACCAACCTGATCATACTTGGCCACCTCGCGGTGGTGATGGCCGGAGATGATTTAACAGGGTCAAACGTTTTGTAACCTGGTCGAACGCTTCGTATCACTAGGTTGCTTACAACCTCTACAAAACTTCCTGGATATTTGAATATTTAAATAGACCGAAAAAAGATAGGTATAATCAAGAAAATGAAATGTTTATAGATATACATGTATATTCTTCCCGTTGCATCTCTCTAGAACCGTCTTTAAATGCTCATCAAGTGGTTGCTGTTCTGTCCATAACGCTCGATGCCTGCTCTGAGCTCACAACTTTAAAAGAAGTAACCGGTTCTTAAAGCTATGAACTTGGACTCATCACCGTGAGTTGTGTACAGTACGGTGAAACTCAAGTAAAACAAATCGCTCTCGTGCTTTTTTTACAATTAGGCTTTTCTTTAATGAGCATTTCAATTGTACGGTAATTATGTGTTTTATGAACAACTAAGACTAAACTTGCCTCGGACTGCGTCTTTTCTGTTATTCAGTACCGAGGGGCTCATAAACATTCGCGCTTGCAATGATCTAGACCGGCTACAGCTAGTCGCGTAGCCTCTTTCGTTTTTATTAGGGAAGGGGTGGAGGTGGGAAAGGGTTGCTAATGTGGCTTGGAAGGTTTTACTTAGAGCCACTAAATAAGACACGCTTCAGAGAAACGACACTTCAGCCAGATGGTGCTTAATATTTTGGTTGCCAGCTGAAGCTTTATCTGAAATCGCAGGACATGATTTTCCGTCCTCCAGAAATGTTAAAACAGTTCGCCACAGAGCAAAGCAATATCACCTGAGCTCCCTTGCACCGTACCTAAAGGTGAAGAAGTCGCATTTTCTAAATTGTGACGATCGACAGTTGCGTCTTCTCTGCACTAAACACCAAGATGGCGGCGCTCACTAGCAGATCGGGGAACGGAGTGGCGATACCCAAAGCGTAGCTAATTTAGTGGCTCTAGTTTTACCCTATTGTTTTATTTTAAAAATATATATAATTTTAATCTTTAGTAGTTGTCTTAAGCATATCGAGCAATACGAAGTGGTGGATGTATGTCTAAGATGTCTGAAACAAATTGCGCTCCAAAAATATTTAACTTAGACCTTGATTTTTGTTATTTGTAACACTTTTCTTTTTAAATTCAGGTGAACTTTGAATAAAATTGTTTGTACTCATGTCACGGTTTCTAGAAGTAGCATATGCTATCAGGCCTTCAACTGAAATCTTTATCGCTAATACCTAGAAATTACTTCTGGTATCAAGTGTTCACATGTGCTTAAACCTGCAGCACATAATAGGTATTACACGAAGAGAACCCTTTGTAAGTTGTTTAAATGTCCTCCAATGATAATATAACAATTTGTTTTTCCTGCAGGAGTGCTCCTGTGTTTTTGAATAACCTATCGTATGACGCCGCCTCCGATGAAGCAAGTAAGAATGTTTAATCATCACTTAACTCGTAGACGTTTTCTTTTTTACTTGTGAGCGTTTAAATTCAACCAAAGTGATAATGAATGTTCTTTTTTTTCGCAGGAATCTAGCTGATTTGTGCACAACGCCAGAAGAAATCATCTGGAGACATAACTAGTGTTAATCAACAAGATCATGTCATTACCAGTCGCCATTGAGACAGGGACATAAGTCAGATATTTGTGTTTTTTTCTTTCTTAACACCTTTCAGTCAAAGGGGTTATAAGATAGGCGAAGTCAATAGAGCGTAAATATCATTGCGAAGTATAGTATAGCTATAGTATAGTATAGAACACGAACTTAGAACATAATGTAGCGCACTTAGCCCAGCTGCGTGCTGCAGCAGAGAAGTGGATGAACCAGTTATTTTGGGAACTTTCAAAATGCCAGTGCAACGATTTTCAGACTTTGGTCAATAATTGCGGGAATTAGTCTCTATTATCCATAAAATGAAAAAAAAACTAGAAAACAGTTTTTTCTTTACTAGCGTGTTCTAGTCTTTACTAAAATTATAATATAAGCAAATCGAAGAGCAGAGTAATCGTCAACTTCGAATGCCGTCCTTCGACTGACGTCAAGGGTGGTGTCAAGTTGCTTCCTATTGGGTTTTGTATTCAGGGCTTCCAGAATCCTGAACACAAAACCGGTCCAAACCATCCCTTACTTCGTCCTCCAGAAAACGAAACCCAGACTTTCTTCTTATTCTTTTCTTTATGTGTCTGATGTTATCGGTGACAAATTTATATGTATTCCGGGACTAGAGTGCCTTCATGTGCGCTTCGCATAGAAGTGATGCCAACTGGCCTGTTTCCCTTTCTGCACACCCTCTTCCACCGCCATTTTGTTCCCCATCTTGGTTCCCCGTGCGCCGGAAAGTGGCCTTTATGTCCATCGGTCTTCCCATTCGAGGGGAAAATGCTAATCCTCCCTCCGTGGGTTCCACAGCGCTGCTCCGAACTTGTGAGATAAGGTGCTTGTTTCCGGGAGGGTTATAAGCCCCACGTATTATCGCCGAGAACCAAAATGCCTGCTGGTTTGTCGGCGAGCGGTATCACAAAGGGTGGCATCACTCTAGCTAAGCGCACATGAAGGCTCCTATCCGGAACCAGATTCAGAGTTGGATACATATCAACTTTGGGGGGAGCCCGCAAACCCGGTCAGAAGTGGCAGGGAGCCCTCGCTTCTCGCGAACCCTTCAAAAGAACAAGGAAGGCTTTAGGAGCAGTCTCTTCTCCTCGTAGCACGCTTGCAAAGTCCGGCTTCAGGGCGTGCCATCTTGCTCAGCCGGGGTGCTTTGGACGAGCCATAATCCGATTGCGAAGCCTTGCTGAGGTGTCGTAATCGATTCTGGCCACACCAAGAGCGCACCCCACTGAGGAAGATGGCGGTGCCCTGAGACCGGACTTGCAAACGTGTATACTGCTCCTGGAAAGAATAGCTGCCACTAAAAATTTTCACGATGCGGTCTTTCTTTTTCTTTCCCGCTGCGGCCAGCCACAATAAACAACATTTCTGACTCTTCTCAACCTTGATTTTCACAATTTCGGCTGGCCGTTAACTGTGACTTTACACGCATTCTGGTTAGCCGCCTGGAGAGCCGCCGTGACGTCACTTCATCGGCTGCTCCCGCCATCGGTGCGCCGGTGCTTCGTCCAATCAAACCCGCTACGCTTTCGACGCGCAGCTGGGTCGCGGAATACCAAAAAAAATACTCGTGTTCCTCTAACCACAAGCCAGAATCTCGTTTGGTTTGAACCGCCGATTAGCAGCTTAGCATGGCCGAAGGTCGCTGCAGCGCATCGAGACTAAAGACTGTTTATCACCGGAGTCAAAAAGAGGGTAGCACCAAAGGTGAAGTAGTTTTATATACTCGTTTTAGTAGGCACCACGGAAACTTGAGTACCCCCATGAATTGACACCGTGGTTGCCATGACAGTCACACGCAATTAAGAATAAAAAAGTAATGCGTTTTTTTTTAATGTTTTTCCGTGATTACGGATTGGTTTCGTGGTATTTCGAGGAAAGGTGGTGCGTTTTTCCTCACTTGTGCCAAGATAACGAATAAAATTATAAGCTGCAATTTCTTTCGGTGTGAAAATTGTTTCACTGCTCTTTTAGGAGCTATACTCCGCTTTGCCTTATGTTGTATACCACAGCGAAGGCAAGAAGCGCGAGCAAATAGCCTTGCAAGCTGCCCTTCCGAACGGTAATCATCTGACTTGTCTCGTAAGTTATATTTCATAAACTAAGAAATCTCCGTTTCAGATTAGCCTAAATAAAAAAGATAAAAACAAACAGTCGCTGCACTAAAATTAAATATTTGAACTGTCCAGAATTCATATGCGTAAAATAATCTAACAATGAAAAACCAAAACGTGCATATATTTCACTAGGTTAATATTATATGTTGGCGTCATTTCCATTCGTTCTTTTTTTTTTCGATTTATAACTCAAAATGCGATGTATGTTTTGGCTTGTAAGGGATTATTTGACGGGAGGAAGTAGGCATCACAAATTCTTTCACGCTGACGTTGTGAGAATGTGCAGCTAATGATGATAAGGTGTACAAACTTCTTGATAGAGGGCTACACCGGTTGCAGTCTTGAGTGGCGTTTTCTACGGCTATATATGAGTTTGTTTTTCAATAAATATTAGTTCGGAGTGCACCAGTGTTTAGCTAAATTTCTTGCCCCTGCTTTTTCAGTGCTTGTGTGCGATCATGAACTAACTGGCCCAAATTGCCACATTTTTGGTTACAGCCAGTTGAGCTGTAAGCTTGTCCCAGTTGGACCCCAATTTGGTCCTAATTGATTCTTAGTTTGGACCAGTTGGTCCAATTTCGAACCCGTCGAGATTCCAACTGTTCCAGTTAAAAAAAGTGATTTCGGTGGATGAAAGTAACATAAATTGGAAATGTCCCGCTACAAATTTCGTAGATATTAAAGAGAGCCTGTCAACTGTTTCAGGTGTTAGAATTAGAGCGCTCGTTTTGACGCAAACCCGGCGGTGTCTGTCAGTTTGTCAGCGTCGGGGAGAGAGGGAGAAGGAGGGCGAGAGGTTTACGCGTGCGACGTTCCCAATGGTCCGAAGCGCTGACGTCAGCACGCTTCAGCCTATCCCTCTTTCCCCGGTACTGACAAACTGAGACACCGCCGGGTTTTCGTCAAAGGAGCGTCGCATAGCTGACGTGGAGCCAGAGAAGGAGAGGCGCCGCTTCGCTGTAAAATGCGGGCGTGCTCATTGGCCGCTCTGCCATCGCCGGATATTCTTCTCTCTGGGTTTCCGCGGTAGTGGTGCGTGGGTTGCAATGTGTATGTGTGGTTAAAACGATGGATACGGTTCCCTCCACGAGTGATATGGATGCGGTTCCTTCCACGAGTGGTACGGACGTGGTTCTTTCCAAGGGCGTCGACGTACCCTGACAGGCAGAGTACAAAAAAGGGTCGGAAAGAATCACAGGAAGATCCATTGGTGGATTCTTAAAGAATGCGTTAGCATGACCATTGAGAAACGCCACACAAGTCCCCCTTCGGGTAACGCTAACGCTGACCGTGTAGCGAGGCCAAGAGAAGCAGCAATAATAGAGGAAGCAAAACAGAAAGCCAAAACAGAAAAGTGAAAGGGTAGAGTTAACGACTCCCAAAAGGGACGCATGTGGCGTTTCCCAAGGGTCATGCGAACGCATTCCCCTAAGAATCCACCAAAAGATCTTTCTGTCATTTTTTAAAGCATCGAATGCTTTTTCACGCTACCCCCAATCCCAAACTTTTGTCCGTCCATTCGACCGCGCATTTTCCGCTAAATTTAGCGGGGAAAGCAGTGTCACGTGACGTTACCTGACATCATGTGACCTTATACACCTTTTGGAAATTTACGGCACATGACCTATACGTCAACTCAGTTTTCCCACTAACTTTAGCGGGAAACATCACGTCATAAGGCGAAAATATCAATTCCAGTTTACCCGCTAAAAGTAGCGCGAATTTAGGGGTTTTCGTGGATCATTTTCGCCGTCCCGAAACTGCTCACCGCAACCCACCACGATACTCGGAACTCTACAGTAAAGGCCATCGGCACTCAGGCGCAGTCGCGGCTTCTTCGTTGTGGAGGGCTTAGCCGGTAAGATTTTTGTCAATTCGGTTTTATCCGATAAACTTCAAATTTTGATGTGCCGATTCCCCCCCCCCCCCCACACACACACAAACAAGTATTTTACATTTAATTGTTTGATCAGCGCGTAGTATTAATGGTCCTGGGAAAATGCCACCACACTTTTGTTTCAAATTTCTATCAGGACAAGAGATCATTGTACTTTCGGGTCATGACAAAAGTCACTGTTTACGTTTCCGGTTCGGGTCTACTATTTGTGCTTTAGAGGAAGAAGGGGTTGCATTTTGGTAACAGTGAAAGATATGAGGCCATAGAGATTGCAAAAAGCGGGGAAGATCTACCAATAGTTAAATCTTCTACGGACGAGGTCTTAACAGTGCCGAGTCTGGTCGGTTAGCCCGACGCTTTACACGCACCTACCACGCACGCAGGCTCGTAAAGTGAAGGCGTCGTTTGAGACAGCACGTTTGTGTTTGTAGCGTCAGCTCGCTCAAATTTATGGGGAACAGAAAATAGGTTTTCGCCGAAAGCGCTAACGCTCAAGAGAGGCTCGAAACACTCTCCCCTTGGTTGCGATTTTAACCTTTTACCATCGCTGCAGAGAAAGAACAAGGATAAATTCCTGTGACGACCGCAGCAGCTCGCCGTATCAGAGGAGGAAATACGCAGTCCCCTCATCCGTGCTGCAGGAGTTAAATTATCGCTCCTGTCGCCCCCGACAGCTTAAAGTGGTCCCTGCAAGAACGTTTTGACTGGTTTTTAATTTGCACCGAACCTGAGCGCACTGAACGTAGTAACTTAATGAAACTTTTCTTTTCTCAAATTTCGCTTTATTTTAAAAGTTATAGGCAAATTAGAATTACAAAAACAAGCAAAAAATAACCTGCTTCATGACGTCGTAGGTCCTGGCTTGAGTGGCCGTGAACTAGAGGAGGGGTAGTGAGCCATTCGAGCGCTCACGGCTGCCGCACTCCGTGTCGACGGCTCGAGAGGGCGCCACTAAAGCATGTGTTGGATAGGCTGTATGCAGCGGGCGGCCAGGGCGGCTCGCATTGCATTTGCTGCGCGATTAAAGACTATTTCGGCATAACACTTCATTGGCCACAAACAACAGCAAACACGGGGTAAAGATCAGTTCAGAACGGGAGCCACTTCGCGCTGCCATACCGCCAAATGGCCAAATCGCCAGCAGGGCCCGCGCCGAAGGCCTTCGGAACGCTCGGAGCCGGTCGGATCTTCGAGCCGGTATACGACCGCAGCGCCGCCGCGTACATCCGGGACCTTTCCGTGTCGGCGCCTGATCCCACTACTCCTTTCTAGTATGCGCCGCCCTTTCCACCGCTTGGTGGCGGGTATGTCGACGGGTCATTTCTTGTTTCCGTACTTTATAAACTGCATTTGTTTCTTTTCTGATCTAAAATACTGAACAAAAACTACTTTCATACATAATTGAAACGGTTCCCGACACTTATATTTTGTATCTCGACTAAAAAAAAAGCTCTTAGCGGCTCTGACCAGTAGTAAGGCCAGGACCTAAGACGTCACATATCGCGCGCTTTCGGCAACGCGGGTCGCCCTCGTAGGTGGAGGAGGTTTCCGCGTCGTCCGGTTAAAATATGACGCACTGATATTTAGTTACTCTCTCCGTGCCCGCTGGCTTGCCCGAACCCCAAGAGACGTGGAAACCGCAAAAAAGGTAGACGCTTAAATATGATTGCAGGGCCCCTTTAAAGGGATACTACAACGAAATTTCGGCGCCTATTTTATGGTCTATATGTGTTCAAAGGAGCAGTATCACATCGGACACACCAATATCTTGTTAAAAAAGACACGAAAAGGAATTTTAAAACGAATTAAACGATGAGCAAAGAGCACCTGGTGGATGTCGCTAACGCCTCGTTTATAATGCCCGTCTAGGAACCTTGAGAGGTAGTGACGGTTATTGTCTCGCCTCCGGCCACGACGAGAGAAGAGGGGAAGGATTAACTCCCCTCTTCCCGAGAATCCCTTTTGTGTGACCCAGAAGTCGCTATTGTCCCCCTACAAGATTATAGAAGATTAACCCGTCACTCAAAATTCGTACAAAAGCAGCCGCTTCGGTGGCTGGAACGACTAGGCCATCCTCTCGACGTCAGCCTCGCCGTAGCTTTGCTCGTCCCGAGACCAATCGTTGCCCGAGACGACCTACGTCACGATTGCGTCGGATGTCACGTGCTCTAAGCTGGGCCTTCTCCGAGCGCTTGCCAGAGTGGGCCGTTTATAACGAAAAATACAGCCACCAGGCTCAAAATACAAACGTGCGATTGTCATTTACGGATATTGTGGATCATATTCAACATATTTTTGAACACGACGGATATATTTCAAATTTCGTTGAAGTATCCCTTTAAAGGGATACTACAACGAAATTTCGGCGCTCATTTTTTGGTCTATATGTGTTCAAAGGAGCAGTATCACATCGAACATACCAATATCTTGTTAAAAAAGTCTCGAAAAGGAATTTTAAAACGAATTAAACGATTAGCAAAGAGCACCTGGTGGATGTCGCTAACGCCTCGCTTGTAATGCCCGTCTAGGAACCTTGACAGCTAGTGACGGTGAGTGTCTCGCCTCCGGCCACGACGAGAGAAGAGGGGAAGGAGGAACTCCCCTCTTCCCGAGAATCCCTTTTGTGTGTCGCAGAAGTCGCTATTGTCCCCCTACAAGATTATAGAAGATTAACCCGTCACTCAAAATTCGTACAAAAGCAGCCGCTTCGGTGGCTGGAACGACTAGGCCATCCTCTCGACGTCAGCCTCGCCGTAGCTTTGCTCGTCCCGAGACGACCTACGTCACAATTGCGTTGGATGTCACGTGGTCTCCGCTGAGCCTTCTCCGAGCGCTTGCCAGAGTGGGCCGTTTATAACGAAAAATACAGCCATCAGGCTCAAAATACAAACGTGCGATTGTCATTTACGGATATTGTGGATCATATTCAACCTATTTTTGAACACGACGGAAATATTTCAAATTTCGTTGAAGTATCCCTTTAAGAAATCCGGGCGTCGAGACTTCCGAGAATCTAATCATCTCTTCGTAGCCAATCAGATTGCAACGGGAGCCGAAAAGAGCGCCGAGGACCGTAATAGGCCACGCCCTGGGTTTCTTATCCTCTCAAAAACAAGTAAGGACAAGAGCGTGGTAAGCCTATGTGGAGTGCAAGTTCGTCTGCTTCTTGCACAGGGGTGTCGATAATTCCAAAACGCCAAGGTCTTATTGGCCGATTGAAACAAAAAGTGGGTAGATTTCAAGGTATCCTGCACTGATGTCTACCCACTGTCCTACCTAGTGTCACTCATTTAGTGGCTCTAGTCCTTCCAATCAGAGCCAATCGGAACTCGGCGTCGTTCTTGACGTCACCGGTACCCCTACACAAGAAGCAGACGACCTGCTCTCCGCAAAACTTTGCATAACCGTCAAGAAAAATGGCGTTTTACTGAATAACTCACCCGAACCTGGAGTGGAAATAAATCGTGAGTTAGTTTAAATTAACTGATTCAGATTTACTGGATCTAGACCACACTATTTGCTTAAATCAGGTTTGCTATAAATCGCTTACTCAATGTAATGATATTGTTGTCGCTAGATGCTTTCTATATGGAAAGTGTGCTTTCTTCACGTTCCCATTCGCCTAATCACCGAAAACGGTGAGGGAAGGGGAAGTTGCTGTAAATTTATACTATCCCGGGATACACCGATTAATGAAAACACGAGCTACTGTTCCGTCAAGACTACATTGAAACCTCGTACAAGCAGCTTGAGCTCATTTATTAATTAAACTCGAAGCTTTCAGCTGACTTTTTCTTCCCTGGCTTCGTACACACGGTGCCACGTTGGCCATTGCCTCTGCAACTGGGTGCAATCGAAAACTCTGCGGCATCTAGACCACAAAAAAAGCAAAAACAAACAAAGGTGTTTTTGTAATTGACGTAAAGGATAATGGCCGTTGAACTCGAGCGCACTCGCCCCTCCGAAATGACTTCATAGATATATAATATATATATATATATATATATATATATATATATATATATATATATATATATTTTATATGCGAAGATGCGTTTTTGTTTTATGGAGGAGACGTCAAGCGGGACCTCGCGATGGCACACAGAGGACGCTACGAGCCACCTGAGCCAATCCTATGTCATTAGAGTAACGTGAGCTTCGGGAGGGCAGCAGGAACGCGCGGGGCGCGAAGTTCCCCCTCTCTCTCCTTCCATGGTTCCTCTGTGCGTCTGTAACTGTAACTTGCGGCGCCACCTCCCGATAGGCACAGCGAGCGAACAACAGTGTGCTCTGTCTGCTCATTGTGCCTTTCAGGAGATGGCGCCACAAGTATATAAAACCTAGAGTTCCTGTATAGCTACCTACGGTAGCAGAGTTGCGCATTCAGCCTCGGCGGGTGGCCGTAGCGCCGGCTTTCCCGCACGCCCTGGATGCTTTGCTCCTCACGTGACTAAATTTGGCGAATAGCGGCGCCGCGCGCGCCGCCGCGCATGGAAAACAGGAGAGGAGGAGAAGGAGGGCGAAAGCAGGGGAACATACGCCGGGGCGCGAGAAACGTCGGCGGAGCGACCGTAAAGGTGGCTTTCTTGCACGGCGCCGGATGCTTTGCTCCTCACGTGATGGATCTCGGCGAATAGCGGCGTGGCGGCGCGGGGAAATCAAATGCGCAACTCTGCTCCCCTTCGGGGGAGCATATAGAGGAACTCTAATAAAACCTAAAGCCCCGTCTATCCTGGGAAAAGTGGCGCCATTCTTTGAACTAGCCGCCACGCACACTATTGGCCAGTCGTCACGTGACATCTGGCTTTCGATTTTGGACTTCCGGTCGTCATCGAATTTCCCAAGATGTTGCTACGCCGCAGCTGACGGGCTACTGCGCCCGTTGAAAAGTCGACCGGAAAGCTTTTCAGTGTTCCCTCTGAAACGGAAAATGAACGTCGGAGGAAGCTCTTGCTTCACCGAATCGGTCGAAAAGATTTCAACCCGACGGGAGCCGCAAAGTTATGCGAGAGTGAGTGCTCTGTATAAAGATCACCGGCATGCAAGAAGACAGCTCTTTAGAGCGAGTTATGCGCTCCATTCCACCGTAAACGCGAGCGATGTAATAGCGAGCACAACATTACCAACTTGGCATGCACGGACGCTCGTGCCGTGGAAGTAAAGGCACCTACGCACAGTTGCGTTTGAGAGCGTTTGACTGCGTTGCATCCAGAAACGAAAGCGAGTCACTGGCACATCTGTGCTTCGATATCGTATGATGCGCGGAATTCAATTCAAGGAATTGCTTGGCACGCGATAAAATAAGTATGGTTGTCCTGCGTTCTCGCAGTCGCAACGCAGTGAAACGCTCTCAAACGCAACTGTGTGTCGGGGCTTTAAGTCGTTCAAACGGCCTGCTCCTGATGAGACCGATCTCACCAAGCGTTCGGCACATGCGTGACGCCGCCATAACTTTAGTTCATGGAAGCCAACGGCAGTGCACGAGAGGGCTCGTGCAGTCTCGTGCTCTACACGCGCAGAGCTCCAGCGAGTTTGTCGCACGTGCAGAAAGACTAAAGTTCCCTCGATGCATTGCGGCAGCGGTGGCGTAGTCAAACTGGCTGGTGAGATCGGTCTATTACGGGTGCGTGCGGAGTACGCGCTCTCGTCAAGTGTTGCGTACGTGCTTGCGTAGTATACTTTGTTTCGCACAGATAGCTTGCAACGGTGCCGCAGCTGCGGATCCGAGCATTGGGCTGTATCCATACTCCGTTTCAATATAAGTGCGAGCGCAGCCAGTGCGACAAGCAGGAGTATGTTTGCTCTGACGACGCGCTTACTGGACGAGCGTGTGTGCTTAGCCCGCTCAAAGTGCGTTCGCTCTCGTAGCGTCAATAGGGTCTCCTTCGCTCGTAGTCTTATTGAAACGAAAACGCAAGCAAATAAAACATTTCAAATCAACCCCACACTCGCGCCAGCAGCTTTGACAGCGCGCAGACTTCACGTGCAGGTCTTTGGCAGGCTAACCTAGGATCTGCAGAAACGGGCGTTTGAGGTGGCGTTACACGATGTGCTCTCGACTAAAGTCCGATCTCTTCAATCTATTACAGGACCACTTCAGTATTGACCAATTCAAAACAGTAATCATGCAAACAAAGAAGAGCAAAAAAGTGAGGAAGATGCTCTCCCAAACATTTTTTTTCTTTACTTTCAACCATGAGACTAAACCACCACTGCAAGGGAACTGGAAATGTAAATGGTATGTACAACATCTCACAAAATATATATATATATATATATATATATATATTTATTCAGTGAGACACGTTGCATCAGTTTTAGGATACAAATTCGATGCACAAACAGATGATTTTGGATGCCTCTTTTACAAAATGCAGTTCCATTTGCTTGTTCTGATGGCCTTCCTAAAGTCCCCGAGGCACCCCCAGCAAAACCTGAATAGTACACCACAAGGTAGTGCCCACAGTACTGAAACATCCCCAGGACAGACTGCTGCAGCAACCGCAGGTGCTCTTTAGTTTGGCTGTCCGATACTGTTTCGTGGTTGACCGAGGCACACATGCCACTAGTGCCATCTCTGTCGATTCTAGGAGTGTGTGTCCTCACGAGGGCCCCCAGCAAGGTTCAAGCGTAGCTTTTCCCTCGGGGCAATCTGCCGCAGTGAGTGCAGCTGTTGGTGAGTTAGGCAGTCCAATACTCTTCCCAGATGAACTCAGGCTCACCTACCACTAGCGCCGTCGTTGCCAAATCTAGGAGAGTGTGTCCTTCTGAGGCACCCCAGCAAGTTCCGAGCGGTGCTGTACAGAATCCAACTTTCCCAGTTTCTGCAAAGCAGCCTGGTTCGGCAACCCCCCCCCCCTTTCCCCAAGCCGCTGGTGAGTTTAGCACAGTGATACTGATTCCAGGTCAACCGAGGCACACCTACAACGACTGTCGTCTCTGTTGATTTATTCATTCTAGAAGTGTGCGCCGTTACATGGCTGACCGAGCAAGGTCTGAGCAGCGCCCTACAGGCCCTTGCTTCTTCAGCTTGGCCTGGACAGATTGCCGCAGCAACAGTGGATGAGTTTTAATTTTCGACTGATGTTTATTTCCTGGCAGAGTGCAGACAGGTACACAGTGTTTCTTACATCCGATTTTATTGTCCCAGTGTTAGCCACTTAACAAGACTAAATAAAAATCTTTTTTTCTTCTTTTTCAGGCACACTATTTACACTTGGCATCAGGCAGTATCATCGGAATGGCAGTCTTACTGGTGTACTGATGAATAACAAAGAGTTACAAAGACAACTATAATCAGTGCAGATAAAACTGATGTAGGCGCAACGTCAGGAGTATCAGCTACAACGTGAAGAGAACACATTACAAAATTGGATTTAAGCGCTTTCTCGTTGCAGATCAACCTAAGTGTCTCGAAAAGTCCACTATGAAGGGGACTGCATGGAGTAAAGGCATCTCCAAGAAAGTTCTTAAGATTCATCTTTCTTGTTGTTCCCATGGTTGCAATGTGGTTCTGGGAGCTTGGGGTAGCTTTTGCCTGTAGAACGCAAACTTCATCGGCATCTCCAGTACTTCCAACTTTGTGTCAGACATAATGCACAAGCTGATAGATTCTTTAGCATACAAGGTGAGTTAAACTTCCAGCATATAACACACTCGTGCATCCCTATCTTGAGTATGCAACTGAAGGCGTATACCTGCAGACCAATCTCATCAAGCAGCTCAATGATTAACCCCACGAGGTTTGTACAACTTACTGTCTTCAGGTGTACCACTACCAGTAACAGCAATAGAAGGTGTAAGGACTTTTGAAGTATTTATGTTATGTAAAAGTGACTGCCCCTGTCAGTAAAGCTACCTGCACATTTGTGAAGTGTTAAGAAAGCATTCTGATGGTGTGTGGTGTGTCTCCGTATTATTTATCTTCTTTTTCAATCTGTGATCTATTTTGCTGTGTACTCCGCATGTGTTCTACTTGTAGTGCATACACTCTAAGAAAAATGTAGGAAAAAGTAGCAAACCGAGCGTCTTTCTCCCTTCTACTGACGCGCCCCAAGCGGACACGCGAAAAAGAGAGGAACGAAACGTTTTTCTCCTCCTCCGAGGCAGACGGGAAAAGCTTTCGCCCTCCCGACTCATCTTCTTTCGGTTTCGTTTTTCGAGCAGGTCGCGCAAGTTGTTTAATAAATGCTGTTGAGTTGATTGAGCTTCAGGCGGCAGCCTGTAATTCCGTCTTCTAGTCCAAACGTGCAGAACATTTCGGTTGCATTGACGTTTTTATCACTAATTTTATCAAACGAGCAAATGAAGCCGCTAGAAACAGCGAAATTCCGGAGCAGTGCCAGCAGAGCTGCGTACACTGGGTAAGATGGCCGTCTCTGATTGCGGGACCCACGCGGTTCTACGGTAGCGAGAACCACGCCGAACTGTGTCGACGTTTTTGACGTTATGGAAATCGCAGGAACTGCGTCCTAAACAGGCAGGTTTTGCTGCCAGGCTGCCTGCGTGCCTTCCGTGCTGAGTTCGGTTCTGTTTTCCGGTGCTGAGTGCAACCGGCGTTCAACGTGGTTCTGCAATTGTGCGTGTCAGCAACATAGCAGCAACATCGTGATGGCAGTGTTGTGGGTTGTGAAGAGAAGACTGGAATTATCGCCGATGTGACCGTGTGTTCTGCGTATCAGTGGTGTAACAACAAGATTAGATGACGTAAACTGTCGGGCGTTGATGCCGCTTGTCGGGCCTTGATCAGAGGGGTGGGGTGTCGCAGGTTGACATTCCGCTTTACATTAAAAAGTTTAATACCACTTGAGGGATTAGGTGCAATCGATCGACGTGCGGATAGTCATGTTGGAACGCTGGTCTGAACAGTAAGCTCCTATCGTACAGTGGCCAATGCGACTGTCAGGTTGTCTCGTCCCCGAGAGTGATTGCGCTCTGGGGAAAGTACTGAACAGTACGAAAATCAGGACAGAAAGTACGCATATTTACAGTGTGGAATTTCAGCATTAAAAAGAATAGTAGGTAAAATCGAAAAAAGCTACCCTTTATTTTGCTGTTTAAATATACTACGGTTCCTGGAGAAACTCCCCTCCAAGTGGCGCGCTGGGATGAGCGCTGGAAGTTTTTGAGCTCGCCATGGCGTAGCTCCGTATACTTAACACCTGCCGCAAGTCAAGGCTTTGACTGCATTCAAGGTGATTGAAAAGCGATTTCTCAGCCCGTGAAGCATCACTTCCAGCTGAGTGAATATCCGCTCTACAGAGATATAATTCCAGAGTGTCGAACCGGAACCGAACCGAACCGAAAACCGGAACAGAACCGTTATTTTTAGCCGAACCGGAACTGAACCGAACCGAAATCTTCGCCGCCATCTTGGAACTGAACCGGAACTGAACCGGAAAAAATATAACGGTAACCGGTTCAAAACGGTTCACGGTAATTTTTTTTATTACAAAATGAGTGTTTGAGAAGTAAAAATTGGCAGCTGCATTTCTATGTAGTGATCAAATTGTCATAAACCGAATTGCAATGTATAAGAAATTGTGGGTTTTCGTGGCGCTTTTGTATTGGCACTACGATTAATCGTGTGTCACGTGGTCACGTGACGTCATGGTTTCAAGACATGCTGTCAAATAATGTCACGTCACGTGGCCCCGTGGCGTAGTCGCATTACTCACCGCGTCCAAGTCGAGTTAAATTCAGAACGTCAATTTCCCCCTCTCTTCTCTAACGTTTCGTCTGCTTCTTCCTCCCCGGCCTTCTTCTCCCTCGCCCTACCTTCTTGAATTGCAACGGAATATAGATGTATTAGCGTTGTTGACACCGTGACGTCACATGCCATCACTAAAGCCCATTTACACAGAAAAGTAGCGACATCCTTTGAAGAATGACGCCTGCTATCTTGGGCCAAACCAGGCGGCGCTACCGTCGACGCGCGGGTGTAAAAAAGCAACACATAAAAATAAAAGGTGTTTGCGTGAGAGGAGGAGGGAGAAGATGTCGCTGCCTTTTTCATTCAGGGGCATTAGCCATCACGACTTTTCACCACGAGTCATGCGACACCGTGACGTACTCGGTTGTCATGAGCCTGAGCCGAGTGCTCGGGTTCTTGGCAATCAGCATCGCCGATGATTCGTGTTGGCTCGTGTTCAATCAAAGATGAGAATAGCCGAACTCTAATAAAGCCTAGATCTCAACCGGTACTTTATTCTTTGCAAACCCCAGCGCATGACTATGATGAACACTGGCGGTATACAATTAGCGTCAGATCACATTGCCGCCTGTTCTCATAGTGAGTTGAGGAGGAAAGCTGTTTCTTTCCTTTATTTTTTTCTGCGTCTGCCGTTGAGCAGAGAGGAAAACTGATGGGTGTTTTTGCCAGCTATCAACGTCAGGGATTACCTCTTAGCGGTATTTACTGAAAGTGCAAAAATCGTTCCATGAACTATTTTACATGTACACATCATTGAGGCACTCAAAGATGTTTTCGTTGTTGCTGAACTGTCTGAGAAAGTTGTTCCCGAGTGTAGAAGCATTGAAAAGACTGAATATAGCTTATTAATCTGATGATAAATAGAACTACAAGTGTGTACGGCAGGGATACCTGAAAAGAAAGATTCTAGTGGCCTTTGAGGGACAGCCGAAAGTCGGCAGCCGCTCAAATTCTCGCAGTTTTGTTTAAACTTCACAGTTTTTGGATGCAAAATAAAAGAAATGAAGAATTGGTCCTAACAAATGACAGAAATATAATTGTCGAACTGGCACCCCCAAACAAAGGATTGAGTCCCTCAGAAATAAAAAGTATTCTCTGGAGGAGCGTCGTCAAATGAAAAATCAGCAGAAGCCGTCGTTTGGGAATGATTATCTACGTTAATGCGAATAGCATCAAACGGTGCGGAGTTATGCGCGTTCGTCAGAGTGGCCAGCACAGCTCTAGATACGCCAGCCCACTCTTGAGGCGATTCTAAATTTCTTGACACTTTCACAGCCCTGCGCACGATCTCCGCAGCCCAGCACGTCGCGTTTGTGTCACTTAGGAAGGCGAGCAAAGCACGCGCCATACGCACAAACACTCAAAATGGTACCGACCAGACTTTCTGGCGTCTCAGCTAGTCTGCAACTAACGGTACTCTAAACGGTTGTTTATATCTTTAGCATAAGACGCGCTTTCAGGCTGTCACATACCGGTGCGCGCGTGTCCATGCACGAGGGCTAACATTCCGCTTTCGTGAGGCTGAGCACGGCTGCTACATCACTCTCCCGAGCGCGGGAGAGGGTGAGCTAGTGGCCGTGCTCAGCCTCACGAGAGCGGAATGAGCCCTCGTGCATAGGAACGCACGCGCACCGGTAGCTGTGACAGCGCTAAAGCGCGTGCTATGGTAAAGATATACAACCGTTAAGTGCGTGAATGACTGCCTTCATAGCTCAGTAAATAGAAAAATACTCCTTCATAGCTCTGTGGTTAGCGCGTCTGCCTGCTGATCAAAGGGTCAACGGTTCGAATCCCAGCCGGCGTCGTCTTTTGTATTTATTTATCGACCCGCAGCGTAAGAGGTTAGATAGCCAGATAGCATAGATACATAGACGAAAAGTGCGTGAAGTAGCCAAAGAATGCTATTCGCATTAAAAAAGAAAGGGCGGTGGGAGGGTTAAAAACCTACTGTGTTGTAAAGGTTCCTCTGCTCCGCATCTTCAGCACAGAGCAGACAGCGTGATCCTGCAAAATTACTTCGTTTGCGAAACCACTCCTGCCAGAAAGCGCGTTTTCCAGGTGCCAGACGCTCGCGCCGTTCCTGACGACGCTGCATCAAGACAAAATATTTTTTGGTTTCTGAATGCATCAGTTGCACTGAGCGCGAACCTTCTGCAGTGTGCATTTTGCACCTCGGGCGTGATTTTCTCAGCAAAAAGAAAATCTCTGACCACTCACATATCGTGCGATGATGTCACGTGCAAACCATGTTAAACAGTTCAGTTTTCTGTTGAAATCTGATGTTCTCAACACAATACTCCGTTTCACTTTAAGTGTGAGCGTATCAGAAACTAAAAAAGCGAGCTCCGGGCTTTCAGCGTCCAAGCACGCGCGCTCCTGCAGTGCAAGTGGTCGGGACCAAAGGCTCGTGCTTGTAGCATAGTAAAGTGGAGATTTGGGCCAGTTGGTTCATTGCAAACAAAAAGCGCCGAAAAAATACAGGGACACAGACGAAGGGAAACAGGACAAGGCACACTCTCAACTGCAGTTTATTGAAACTTCACACGTTATATAGGCACAAAAACCCTGTTTACCCTATCTGCTCAGCCCGCGCTTCAAAAATTAAAACTCATTTGTAGATAAAGATAGGGACGTGTCACATACATTTCTTCTCCCTGGTCCTAATTTCATATGCCTCGTGTAATTCTCGCGACACTTTATCTTTGTACCTAGCCAAAATCTTAGTGTTTGTTTGTAGAATAAACTGCATCTGGACTTGAAGGAACCATGCAAAGCGTTTCTGGCCATTTTTTTTAATTTGCATTGCTTTCGTTTGAATTAGTGGCTGGGACTCTAGCAACACATTAAACATAAAATGAACAAGAAATCTTGCGTATTTTGAACATAATAGCTGAAAGAGGTTCAGAATTTTGATCGCATTTTCTTTTGTTGATGACGTTATTGGTCTGAGCCAATAGAGAATCTAAACGGCAAGAGCGTGAAACAACCATGTGCGATCTTCCTAAGTGTTGGAAATTAACATCCAGTTATGATGATATGAGCGCCCCACCAATTTACGGGTGTTCCAAGCAAATATATAAGTGAGAGTCACGTGCTTGAAAGGATCAGAAGGGGTACTTTGCGCCTATTTAGCCAGTTCTACCTCCAGAATTCTATGTCATCATTATCCGACGTTCTAGACCAATGTCGTCACTGAACGCTCATGTTTGACATTGATAGGCACGCCGTTCGAAGTAGCATTTGGTTTTCTTCGTCCCTTTACGGTGTCCAAATAGGGGATGTCCAAGGGAATGTCCAAATTGTAAAGTTGTGCAGTATATATAGCAGTCTCGCGATGATATGCTGCAGCCTCATAAAATGTTAGAGCGCGCATGACTGATAAAACACGGAGTTGTAAAATCAGGCCACAAAACAAGTGCCCGTAAAACCAAATATCATTTTAGCCTCCCAAGACAGTATTCTGCGAAGTTTCGAGCTCGTGCAATCGGATGTCCTAATGTGATTTAAATTAGAAATATATTGTCTGTTTTTTGCGATATTTATGTGTAATTAGGAACGTCATTACACGCATCTCTACTAGAGAAATACGCACCATAACCAACCAAGTCCTGAACAGTAAAAAATCTGACGTTTCAAAACCGATTTTTTTTTAAATTTTATCAAGGGGGATTATTTGCACGTGGAGAGCAGCAGCTTCTTTTCTATCTACGGTGTGTCGTTTGCTTCACTCACTTTTTCTTCTTCAAGTGCCCTAGTCCGTTTACACACGCCGACGGTTAAGTGGCTGTCGACCTATTGAGCCCGACCTATTGAAACGTCGGGCCACTAAATGTTCAGGACTTGGTTTGTGAAGGTCTGCATTTCTCAACTTTTTGACCCAACCAGACGGAGTTCCGTTAAACGTGTTTACGTTTAAAACATGCATCCCTATATAGTTCTTTTTGCAGTAAGGCGTCGTGGATGGCATTATCCAGAAGAATATAATTTATTATCTCTCTCTCTTCTGCACATTTCGTGCATTTGCCTTCAGATCTATAACGTGAGCACACAGTTCTTCTTGGCATACCCCGCGACCTGGTGTTTCACACTGCCAAACTGCGAACAAATAAGCACGTTCCGCAGACTCAACAGATGGCGTATTTTTGAGTTTCGTCCTCCCATGTCGGTCTGAAGCGGTTATGTGAACTTCATACAGTCAAATTTATTGATGACAATAACAAATATTTTCTTACTACCTGAACACTTGACAACATAAATAAAGGGCCTATCACCATAAAGAGGTATATCATAAGTTAATGCACCTACAAATTATCTGATATATGCTCTGCAAATCTTTTCCGGCGTTTTTATCCTCGAGAGGCACGTGCATAAATGATTTGGGAGAAACTTATGCCTTTTTGTTTTCATTTTGAATCTGATTGAAATAACTTGTGTTCCTGACGCATATTCAACTTCTCAGACATATAGAAGTCCTGTTTGTTATTTTATTTGATGATGAACAATTTTATGTGTCTGTGGGCTGGATGAAAACAAAGTACATACACAGTGGCGCGTGGCAGAACTATGACGACTGCGCACGCAGACCTTCAGAAAGTGACGAATTAAGTAGCTTTAATGTCGAGTAGACTATGAAATACCACTTTGTTGTATTTAACAACAAATCACCAATTAGCAAGGGTGATGCTTATTTACAAATTGAATTGACCGGCATCTTGTCAAGAACAAACATCCAACGCAAAGCTATGTCGAAAAGGTGCACTTCAATGCGCTCTATTTTAGCCCATATCCGTACTGAATACGAAGGTCACTTTTTCTGCATTCTTATTCGCCTGCATCACGGCGCTGAGTGTAAACACTATTGATCAGGAAAGCAAGCGTTGTGCTTGCCGCTCAGAGTTTCTATAAAAGGTAGACTGAAAGGGTTTGTCCGGAAACTCTCCTGACATTTCGAAAATGATTATTGGTTTAAGCTCGGTTGCATCGTCATCATTTATATTGTGAAACGTATTTTATTATCTAGTTTTCAAAATATATATGGCGAAAACGTGCTCATTTCATGATTGTATGCACTCACTAATTTCTAAGTAAAAGAGCACAGTAGGACTCGACTCTTAATATTGCGACGCAAAGGTTTACTAACCACGCGCATTTTAGACGACCCACCAGACTGATAACCTTTAGATTCAGGTAAAATAATGTGCGACTGGGGTAAAAAGAAATAGATGTTGAGTCATATATGTTAATCTAGCTTTTCCTTTACTGTTTCATCGAAATTAAACAACTCAATTCATTTTTGGTACCTGAAAAAAAAGGGGGATTCAACAAATGATAAAAAGCTATATAGTTACTCGTTTCACTCTAGAAAAAGTGCCTATTGCCAAAGGAGCGCGGAAAACATATTCTCAGTTTAGCGGTTCAAACCGGTTCGAACCGTTATTTTTCGCTCCCCGGAACTGAACCGGAGCTGAACCGAAATCTGTGAACCCGAACCGGAACCGAACCGATAAAAATTTCGGTTCGACACTCTGATTAGTTCAAGACGGCAATTTCAGCCTTGCGCGAACAGCACAAATAGAAAAACAAACGCTACAATAGAGATACAGGCTACGACGTGCCGTGCGGGGAAACGAACTCATGGCTTCGAAAAGCATTCGAACGGCTTGATTTATTGGCTTTCAAATAATTACGGCATGATCGAGCGTTTGCTTTTTAATAAGAGATTCATCCCCTCAGCCATTCAAAATACTCTCAGATGTATGACGTTGGTGGAAAAATATCAACATGCTGGGAATATTTTTATTGCTTATTCAGTCACCGAGAAATTTCGCACGTTCAAAACGACAAGTATAAAAGACGGAAACGTAGAGCCAAGTTGAGTGTTCGGGTTAGTGTACCGTTGTATTGATGTTTGTATGTGCCATTATGTATATGTGCTCAATGTATGTTCACCTTGCTTGTAGTATGCGTAACGGATGTATAGTAGAGGATCCCGAAGCGCAATGGTGGCCTGAGGAAATAAAAATATTTTTTGTAGAACATGAATATTGGCAGTACCTAACGCCACCTAGCCTAGCTACTCGGAATTACTCTGCATGACCCTGCCATCTGGTGGCAAGCGATTTAACCTTCTTTCACGCTACGCGATAAACGGCGACTTTGAGTTTGTTCTTTTGAGAGCGGCTTTTGGTTTCGCGGATTGAGTTTGCCATTCCTTCGTGATGTGCGGTTGACGAAGGAATTGTGACTCGAGGAACACCAAAGGTAAGACGTAAATTGCGCGAAGTTAACTAGGTATCGGTTGTCTCCGTTTAACATCGCAGTGCTGTCGACGAGAAGACTGAGTAACTGCTTTCGAAACGCAGGTTTTTGTACCTGTGGGGGGAATGATCTGGCTTCGGAAATAAACACAGTTCGCGAAAAGCTCGTGTTACGCTTTTATTTGCTGCTCCCCTCGTCCCGTACAAGAGACGTAGCGTCCTCGTTAAGCCTTATTGAGCTCGATTTGCTTGGTTCAGGGCCGCCATAATGAGATGCAGGCGACGGAGGAACTAGTTGCTTTGCTGCTTCAGGGACGAACTTTTCTCCTTTCTAAAGGAACATAGGTTACAAGACCGTTCCTCCCCTAAGGGAGGACTATCGATGCCCTTTTTTCTAAGAGTGTACTCTTGCCGTGGCCTTTTATTTGGCTGGCAGTTTCGTGAAATAAAGAAAATTGTGACTGATTTTCTTCTCTTTAACGTCATCTGTGCTTGTGTATTTTCATCGGGATTTTGATCTCGCAATCGCTTGTTTTGCATTGTTCCTGGGTGAGATTTAAATTTTTTGCCTCATTCCCTTCTATTGATATAACCTGCAATTGCTTGAGTCTTAGATTTGATGTAGACTTCAGAGGCCTTATGTCACGAATGACAAGCGATGAGGCGAAAATAACTGAAGAAACTAAACGTTTAATGGGGCGAACTTGTGCCCAAAAATAAATAAAGGGGACAGAAGAAAGCAGAGCGTCGCGGGCGTCGAAGTCGGCTGGACAGAAGAGTCGAACGCTGGAGCGAAGCTGAACTTGGCTCGCCACGCGAAGCCCCTTATGTACTGGCGGAGGCTTCTGGAATAACCGGCGTAGAAGGTTCGACACGTAGAACATTCGGACCTAGAACAAACAACAATGTTCTCGAATTCACCAGAACCTTACATTAGAGTCAACAAAGATGCGTTCCCGCGGCCAGGAATCGAACCCTATCTTTCTGCGTGGAAGGCACGCGCAATAACCGTTAGGCCACGAGCGCGCTGCCTGCTTGGTCAGCTGCGCTCGCGCCAATATGTCGACGCGGGAACCGCAGAACAGCCATGCAAAGACGAGAAGGAAGGGCTCTGTGGAGATTCAACACAACGTGGCACAAGCTGTCATTTGCCGTACAGAACAGTAAACGAATCTCGAGAATTTGTTTTATTTCTTTGAAGAAATCACTTGTTGCCGACATACGCGTAGACCTTTTCGAGCACTGATAGCTTTTGTACACTTCGAATACCTTGCCGCGGACGATATAATATTTAACACCAAAATCCACGGCAGCTCCACAGGCCACAAAAACAGAATCCCGCAGAAATTTTCACCGGAGAGAGCTCACCGTAAAAAAAGCTCGCCCGCTTTTATGTGGGTCCGGAGAAAAGCTCAACAGTCTTTGGACAGACGCGGAAGAAAGCACACCTCGAATTAAATTATTGTTTAAAATGGTCGCTATCATTTAATAGCAGTATAGTGCTACCAAGATTTAAGGCGCCACTCACGCGGGTGGTACACCGTGCATAACAGTTAGCGCCAAGCGAATTTTCGCATTTTACTGAGATTGATACTCAGTTGATCAGCGTCAAACTTTTGTCGCATAAGTTTGTGCCCCGAATGAGCACTTTCCACGGCAATGGTAGTTTTAATGGCAACGGCTAAAATAAAAAAGCATCGTTCGTTTATGTTTACAGTGTCACGCAGTGTACAGACTTGTCATCAGGCCGCTCTGCTGTGGGAAAAATAGAAAACAATAATGGTCTAAAAAAATTAACCTTCTATGTTAAGTTATATTTATTTTATTTAAATAAAACTAATATCACTGTAGCTAGAAAATATTGATTATTTCTCACCATATGCATCTTTAAACACGGCAGGTTGTTTGACCAATTCTTGCGATCATTGCAACACGATGCGGAAAAAAGAATGCAATTTTAACAACTTTTTGTTCGCGAAAACCCCGCCATACCAGGATTACCCAGCTTAGTTTCTTGTTACCGAGAAAGATGTATTTGATTTTTTTATTTGATTTTTTGCAATACATTGCTTTTCCCAATTTTCGTTTGTGTCATTTGCGTTCTAATTTGATGGCAAGAAAAATGTGACGTAACTGACAAACGAAGTCGGAGAAAAGAAATACTCCTTAGTGCATCGATTTGCTCCGAAGAGAACTACTTTTTGCCCGCGTTCAGTTCGATAGAAATCTTTCTCGTGTGATGATTCTTTGATTTAAATACATAGCATATGCGCATATTGAAAGCATCACATTATAAACAAAGAGTTGAGTGGCCTCGGGCACCAACCCGGTCTCCGAGAACCGGCATTTTTGTTTTCTCAAATTCTTTTTCTTTAGGGCCTCCGTTCGGGCCCCCGTAGGCGATGTCCCTCGAGGGCTTTCGTACCCCAGTAGACACGGACACATAAAGCTGAGGACGGGTCTTATCAGGCCGCAGTCAAACAGATCGTCCATCGCACAAAAAAACAAGTGTTCGCAGCAGCCGTGTTGACAGAATTGTCTGCAGAATTCTTTTTATGGCCAACGTGACAGCACCGCCATTCAAAAACGGGCAAACACTTACGCTACCCGTAGCTGAAACACTGCGACAGCTGAGGTGTGACGTGACTTCATGACATCACGCGACTCACGGTGTCGCCTGACGTCATTAAGTCGCTTCGCGCCATTGTGCATCTTGACTTGACATGACAATGTCACGTCATGGCATCAGCTGACGCCAGGTAACAGGTGACGTGTAAATAGAAATTAATGCAAAGTTGCAGGTGAGCTGGACAGAATAAACGACCAGCTGGCCCGCAACTTAGCGTTAATTGCATTAACAGCGTAGCCTTAAAATGATGGCTGTTCACCCTTGGTGGTGTTAAACTGTTGGCAACTGATAAATCCCGTTTGCTCGACTGACATCTCACCGCTGGTTAGCTCAGTCGGTAAAGCGCTGCACTGGAAATGCAGAGGTCCCTGGTACAATATCGGGACCAGGCGAATTTTGCAGCGTGAGCTACACTGGCCGAGGTTGAGCAGTTTCGCGTGGCTCGCATAATCAGCCGTGCTCCCGCTGCGCAAGCGCGAGGAGCAGTGACGTCCCACGGCGCACAGCTGGCGGGGTGGAGCCGCCGTCGCCGCAGGCTCCACCGCCACCGCGCGCGCCTCGCCGGTCTGCGCAAGCGCGAGGAGCAGTGACGTCATACGGCGCACAGCTGGCGTGCCGGAGCCACCGACACCGCGGGCTCCGCCGCCGACGCGCGCGCCTCGCCGGTCTTCGCATTCCAGAGGAGTGACGTCATAACCGCGGCAGACGCACTGGCGCCGCCGCGTGCCCAGCTCTGTGCCTCCGTTGCGCAATAGCCAAGTCTGACGCTGCACCGGAGCTGCTTGATAGCGCCTCTAATTTTGTGCGCATAAGCTCACACTACGTATATCCTGAGATAGCCGAGCTAAGCCACCACAATTTTTTCAGCGCGCACCAGTCGCCTACTTGTGTTTTTAAATTTGTGTTCGTCCTGAACACCCCTGTTCCCGTTCTTCGAGGATTATTATCGTATAGGTGACATGATGCGCGGCGCGGCGTCAGAGTCATTTCGAGCGGCGTTAGGTCAATGGGGAATCTTTTGGCGGAATGCCGAAAATGGCGCGTGTCGATGTGGGGCCACGTCGCCGGCGCCAAGCACACGAAGTGTCGCACAAAGAGTTATCGCAGTAAACAACAAACAGGACTCAGAGATTGTCTGCGCATTGCCTTTTGTATAATGTGTGAGGGTCTGACCGCCCTTTCAGAAGGAACCTGGGAGCTGGTGTTGGACGAACAAAATAATACTGTACTGAATTTCCCCTTACAGTGCACTGCTGAGGAGGGCATCAGCCATTTGAGCCCATGTAATGCCGTGTGTCACGTGACTTTCGGGAGGAGCGTGTAGACCACGACCAACTCTATAAGGGCGACCAGGTCAGCTCTCCCATCTCTACGGGAGCGTGTGTACCAGAAAATACCACGTGACCAGGGCTGGGGACAGCGAGATCCGCCAGGCGCCGCCGCGTATCATCTCCAAATGCGCGCGCGGTCACACGCGACGGGCGGCGGTTGTGTTGATAAAACCCACGAGTTTGATCAATTGTAACCTTTTTTGTCGACAACCGCATAGCTTTCTTGGCATGTTCTGTAAACATAGTAAAGGGTCAGCGCTTTCTATTGCCGGTCTATTAATTCAAACATTTATTTGTTCCTTTGAGAAGAGCTAAGTTCATGTGAAGCCAACGGAGACAAATGGGAGTGTTTGCTTGTCAGTATAGCTTCGAGCCCTGTAAGTTCGCGGCCACACGTACAGTGTTTTTTTCACTTAATACGGCCGGCTTCAGTTTGATATCTTTTGTGAAGAATGCACACCCAGAAATACTCCAAATTTAAAAAAAAGATATTAGTTTCGGTTTTCGGATATGGTACTTGTCTGCTCATAAATTTTTTGCCAGGCCAGTAATGAACATACTATTGTATACTTGAAGAACACGTATATTCAACCTTTTGAGATAATGCTGTAGGAAAGGCAAAAGCGTAAAAATGTATAAAATACACCATTAGAATAGGCAAACTCATAACAATGGTTAAAATAGGAGAGACAGAAACAAGCTGTATATTTACTATTATTTTTCTTATTTTCACTAGGACACAGACAACCAACTTCGTTATTAGTGACGCACTATCTATAAAACAGTAACGAATACAGTAAACAGTATCAGATAAACAAACGACGTCAAACATGCTCATAATTAAAATATACACCCTGTCAGCAAGATCCGTGTCATCTGAAATTCGCGAGCTCGCAACATTAACACGTGAACATCATTCCTTCCAATTAATGACGGCTGATCCGGTAGGTGGATATATCAGCATCACTGCACAGCATCATCTTTTACACGGCGTGTAAAGGATGACGCTGTAAGCTTTATGCACCACGACCTATTTTGTGGTATGAATTCATGAAGAGAACCTATTTTCTCTTTATGCTACATAGTTTGGTGGGTAACTGATTTGACTTCTGCTTGAGATTTTCTTCAGCCAGCCGTTCCGGATCTCCGTCATCGGGAACTCACGGAAAGCGACCCCCGTCGAAGTCCGCGTGCTCGACTTGCACAGCGGCACACAGCAAAAGACCATCACAGCCCGTCGTTGAGTGCCACTTTACCATTAAAGATGAGCACCTTTACTGCCAGAAAAGCCACGCGTCCACGCGTGATCGTGCCAAAAGACAGCCTGTACTCGCCTCCCCAGGCTTCCCGAGCATACTACGCTGCGGGGAAAGTTGAGATTCTAAGCAGCGCCAGCGGGAGCGGCGGGAACTAGGCGAGCTAAAAGAACTGAACAAGCAAAACAAAAAGCGGCGCGCTGGGGCAGGAGAAGGTGAGCTGGTCGCCCCATTATATAGTTGGTCGTGGTCTAGATATAGTATCGTGCAAGTTCTAACTCCTTTAACGGTTGGTATTTTTACCGTACTAGCGAGGCAAAAAGGAACAGGTTGTTTTGAGATGTCTTCAAACTCTAAGTCAGGTGGCAAAAGCTACCCCCCATTACTAGGCTCACAGGCATTTCATTTCCTCATCCATTCATCATTGTTACCTCGAAATAGCCAAATCCTTGGTGTCTCTTGTGTTATTTTCATAGGTGTCTGACTAGCTTGATGCTCTTGGAGGGTGTGCTCACTTAATTACTGTCATTGCTCATTGCATTTGGTTCCTAGGATCTCAAGTGGTCCCTTGCATCCCTCTTGATGTTACAAGATTCCTCGCGAACTTGACTTTGGGCAGCAATTGGAATGGAACCAATTCAATCCTCAAGTCGTGGTGAGTTTTTTTCCTCCTTTTTTATAAACAGGCGAGTGACTGCATTTAGACTCCACAATACAATTATATACAATACAAATAACATCTTTATTTACTTTCTTTCAAAATAATATCATATAAAGCCTACATAAGACAATGATGGCTTGTGCGTGGGACCCCACAGTAGCCTCTGCTATTGTGCAGACAGTAAAAACAACAGAGCACACCAATATAAATATAGATTACTATAGTTCCACCTCCTTTTACAGATACTAATATACCGTATTTACTCGCACAATGAACCCACTCGCATAGTGAACGCACCCCCAAGTCGACTCTCAAAATTTCAACTTTTTTTCACTCACGTAATAAACACACCCCCAACTCGGACATCAAAATTTTGACCCCCACCCTCCACGCTGGCGAAATGAAGGCACTTTTCTATCTTGGTGCAGCGAGGTCGCGAATGCATGGGCAGCGTGAGCGAACAAAACGCCTTGTAAAAGGCGTTAAAAAATAAAAAAAGATCCAACGGAAGCAGAAAAAAAAGCATAAAAAGATGTTTTTCTTTTTTTTTGCACAGCGCAGTCTACATTTTGGGTTGCGCGTCGCGCGCAAGAGGTTAAGAAAGAGAAGCGGAGAATCCCTCGCCCAAGCAAAGCGCACATAATAAAGATCATGCGCTCGCCTCCTCCTTGCACTTTGGAAAGAGAAGCGAGAAGCTTTTCTATCCTGGTGCAGCCAGGTCGCGAAAGCATGGGCAGCGTGGGCAAACAAAACAATTTGCGAAAAGCGGGAAAAAAAACCAAACACGGAAGCAAGAAAAAAAAAACAAGGAGAGGAGCATTTTTGTTTTTGCGCATCGCAGCTTGGCTTTGGAGTCGCCGCGCCGCGCGAAAGAGATAAGAAGTTAAGTCGATTTTTGCGGGATAAAAGGTCCGTTTATTATGCGAGTAAATTCGGAAGCAAAAATGTTATCTCGCGTAATGAACGCACCCCCCAACTTTGCCTCGATTTTTCGGAAAAAAGTGCGTCCATTCTGCGAGTAAATACGGTAAATTCATCTACCTGGTATGTTGAAAAATATATATGTATAACATGTCGAAAAATATTGAATTAGTCTTTACATACTGTAAATGATACTAGAATTCGAGACTTGCGAGGTAATTCTACTAAATGAAGAGAAAAGGGAACCTTTTATATTATGAGTTTTAAGGGATACTCCATTATCTTTAAACTTGCGGAAGAAAAACGAGAAGGGACGGACAAACACAAACTTCCAACTTGCAACAACAGTTATTTGATGATGACAACCCAACCGAAGTTGGGTTGAGTGCTTTATTTTTTTTTGTTTTCAGGAAAACGGACTGTTTTTGCTGGCAGGATGCCTGCATGTCACAGCCGAACATTTATTTACACCAAGAGTTTGCTTATATGCAGGAAAAGGGATGACAAAAAGGGGGGTGGATAGGAGGTGAAAAGAGGGGGGGGAGGAGGAGCGCTATGCCGTCAAGGCTGAGTCGCTGTCGGGAACGCAGGGGAGACAGCTCCGAACTAAGAAATCCAATCTCCTTCCCCGAAAGGGCAATGGAGGGTATCCGATGTTGTCCCCGGATCGACACATGGCGAAAGCTTCCTGTATCTCCCGGCCATACCTCGAGGTGTGACCCCCGATTCTTGTGGTAGAGGAAGGTCGGCCGAGCAGGAAGTGCATTCCGCCGCGTGTTTGGCGATGGGGTGGTGGTGAATAACCTCTGAGCCGTTGGAGACCGCTTTCTTCACCTCGTTCGCGTGCTCTCTCAGGCGGTCGTTTAAGCAGCGCCCCGTTTGGCCGATGTAACGGGCGCCACAGGACATAGGAATTGAGTAAACACACTCTTTGCGGCAGGGAACGTAACAGGTTTTGTGGTTCTTTTGGCAAGGGGGCGCCGGTCCCGGGCTGTTGACTTTTTTGCAAATAGATGCCAATTTAAACTTACACGAGAAAACCACGTTGGTGTTGAAGCCCTGCGCTATTGACTTCAGTCTATGCGAAATGTTATGAATGTAGGGGATGCACGCAAAGCGGGACCCTGGAGGCGGCTTTTTGGATTGATGCCCTGTGACGAGTTTTTTATGGTAAGCTCGATCAAGTCGTTAGGGTAACCTGCCTTGAGAAGGCGGCCTATCTGATTGGACAGACTAGTTGCGGAAAGGTGATGACACGACTTGGACTTGGCAGCGGCAATAAGGTTTCGGACAATACCGATTTTTACGTTTTTTGAGTGCGAGCTACTGAACGGCAGAACAGGCTTCGCAGACCTCTGCTGATTGGACCAGCAGATCCCGACACTAGTGGGGACCAATCTCAGATCAAGGAACTGTAATCCCTCAGATGAGGGGTCTCTTTTGTGAACGTGAGCCCGAAGGAGCTCTTCTGAAAAACGCTTTCAATCGCTGCGGTATCTGAATTAGGGGAATGCAGGATAAGATAATCATCTACGTAGCGATAAACCCTGGCTTCGGGTTGGTATGGATAATTAATTAATTATCCATACCAACCCGCTCGTTCTGTCCTTACTCCATTATCTATTCCTATTACATCTTATGGGTCCTTTTTTCCTTTTTAATTATCCATCTTTTTGCTAGTTTTTTATTCTGGGGAATTTTATTTTATGTAGCTCAACCAGCAATTTATTATAAAGTTTAGGTACGTAATATTTCCTTCTGGCCCCTCCATATTTTGTCTTTATAAAGGGTTCAACAAATTTTTTATTCTGTCGTAATGTTCTTTCTTTTACATTTTTCAGCCTATGTTTGTTGTTGAAAAATGTTTTATTATACTATCATACTTCATTTGATATCTGAAACGTAACATTCCTAGTTCTTTGTGCATATAGTCCGAGAGATCAGTTTCTTTGCTTTGGTAAACAATACTCTTAACTATCCCTTTTTGACTCGATTCTAGCTTTAGTTGTAAATATTTGGCATAATGCCCATAAGCTGTTATGACATATTGAAGTACGGATATCCCCAGTGCATTATATTATATAGGGTTGTTCGTTTTCGGGTAAAACCCGATTTTACCCGATTTTTACACCCCGAACATGTTTCAGGAGAATCGGGTTAAACCCGATTTCTCCCCGAATTCCAAGACCACATAACCAACCTATTTATTTTTACGCCGCACGGAGTTTGCGGTGCACACACGCTATCTACCCTACCTCGGGACAACAGTGACCTATAGTTCATTTCGCAAGCTGCGTGCAGCACTGTGGACGCTACACGGCTCTCAACCAACCGTTCTACGAGCGCGCCTAACTCACCGTGACATTCTACGGAGGCCGGCTGATGAAAAGTGACAATAGGCGTTGGGGCCTCAGAGGGACATTTCCGTCCCCCCGCTGTGCAGGTGGAACCGCCTCGGTACGCCACGTAGCTTCGGCCCTGCTGCACGCAGCTTGTGAAATGCACTATCAATACCCCTTTGACAGCTGTTAGGTGTCGACGCCTAGCCTGGTCTCTCGGGTAGCATGGCCATCTCGCTGGCGTCCAACCTTTGTCACGAGCAACGTCCAGGCCAGTCAGTCACGTAAACAGATCGGGACAACTTAACAGGTTTATCTCATAGCGATATATCTGATCGAAGACGACCGTCCCTCGAACGGTCGGGGTTCTTGCTGACACCCGAGGGAGAGGACGATTCCATGGGTTGTGCTTCCCTTGAAGCGACCGAAGCAATCGGAGCTGGAAAACCTTGATGTCCCCCGATTATTATCTTTAAAGAGATCCCTTATTTTAACGCGTTAGCATTAAAAAGCTAGTAATACCGTAAGAAAACCCTATTTTTATTGAGTACATTTGTAAATTAAACCCGAAAAAACCCGAATTTCGGAATGTTTCCACAAAAAACCCGATTTCTCCCCGATTATAAGCTTGAAAAATAGCACCCGATTTTTACCCCCGAAATTGAAAAAATATAAAACCCGAAAACGAACAACCCTATCATTTTAAGTATGGATTGCGGTTCTAGGTCTTGTATATGCTACATATGTGCCATTAATAACCTTAAATTTTTACAAACTTGGTCTATATGAATATCCCATTTAATATGTTTGTCTACCGTAATATCCCGAGTCATCGCCCATCCCCGAGTCATCGCCCACCCCAATTTTTGGGCCAATATCGATTTCTAAAAAAAAACACCGAGTCATCGCCCACCCCTTTAAATTCCCCAACGCGGCCTCCGCGATCTGCAAACACTCATCGTACCCAAATGACGCGGCCGCGGACCTTACAGTTGGAGGACGTCCGTGACAAAGTAAAACGGAGAGAAAGGCCCTCTCTTTGCTTACGCATTTTTTGCGTGAGCGACTTCGAAGTAGTAGTGTATCCATGCGAAAAGAAAACGATGAAGATAACAAAATAAAAGTTTCTTTTACTTACGAAAATATCGATCCGAAAAAGAAAAAAAAAGAATTGGAAAGATAACACAAGCATTAACCCAGTCAGGAATCGCGAGGTAAGCGTACGCCCCATATTTTGGGATGTAACCGCGGAGTGTAAGGTCGAAGTCTGTCTCCGCCGAAGTGAGGTCGCCGCGAACCCGCTCCTTCTCCCCGCACGTCGCGACCGCGGTTGTGCAATGTTTTAGACAAAACCAACAGCAGTGATGTGATTGCTGCTCCAATTGCGCCAAACTGCGCCAAGGGGCTAACCCTGATACATCCTGCTACATTTTGCCAAAATATAGGTAATCTACGCCAAGCCTGCGCCAAAGGGCCAATTTCGGTCGCCTTTCAAAACCAAAACTAAACTGAGCACCGTAATTGAGCATGCGTGAGTTAGATTGCGCAAGCGGCCGCCCGGCATAAAGTCCCCTACATCAATCGTCCACCTTGTCTTGCATGGTTTTCCCCACCGTGTCTCGTTTCGCGCTTTTGTCGTCTCGAAAGTCTCGTTTTGCGTCTTTTTAAAATGTTTGCAACGATAGATGCAAGCGTGTGCGGACGCTCCGACACTAGCGTGCCGGCTGCCAGCCATGCCGTGATGCTGTGAAACGAAACCTCGTTTTTGCGCGACGGGAGTGAGCTGAAGCACTCGCTCCTGAAAGCTACGGCCGCGGGAATCCTAGCTTTGGTCCCTGCCTCAGTCACCGTGGTCGTATGATGTCGAGTGTTGCCGTCCCTAGGTCGCTGCAGATGCGGCGCTTTCTAAACTAAAACGTAAGGACGGCCGCAAGGTCATCAACATTTCTGTTGTTGTTTAAAGCATATGCTTTGAACAAGAACAGAATAAAGCATAAAGCAATTTGCACACAAATCCCTCTTTAAATCAAAGACTGCTGTGTCGAAGTATTGATTACCCAGGTTTCTCTCGGTGGGCTTTCTTTCAAAAGGAACCCCGTTACGTGAAAAATCTTCCGCGAAAGAAAGTTTGTGAAGAGAAGTGAGCTAAAGCAAAGAAGGCAATGTCTGCACGCTTAAGTCGCACAGCTCGCTTGTTTGTCTGAGTTCAGTCATTGCACAAAGCGCTCCAAGAACGTTTTGACCCTGGCTCGCAATGTCTTGTATCGACGCGCTCAGGTTCTTTTTTCTGTGTGTTTAGCTTGTACCTCGCCTGCCGGCCTGGCAAGCACGCGCCGCTGGACCATTTTTTGTTGTTTGCTGGACAGTTACCATTTGCTTACAGTTTTGAGAACCAGTTGGCGACGGAGCGGAGTGGCATGGTTTCGGTTTCAATCGAACAGCCGTCTCCGCTCGCGGGACGAAGCACGTGCAACTGCAAGCCTGCCGAAGTTGCCCTCACGTGCATGCGAACATGATTGCACGACAGAGGCACCAGCCGTGACGCTTGCAATTCATTTCTTTACGTTTACTTACTTTTGAAGCACATGCAACTGCAAGCTGCCGAAGTTGCCCTCACG
This sequence comes from Ixodes ricinus, assembly GCA_037355805.1. Taxonomy (NCBI): domain Eukaryota; kingdom Metazoa; phylum Arthropoda; class Arachnida; order Ixodida; family Ixodidae; genus Ixodes; species Ixodes ricinus. The sequence continues at coordinate 81,358 of JAZHYW010011680.1, forward strand.
TGCATGCGAACATGATTTCACGACAAAGGCACCAGCCGTGACTCTTGCAATTCATTTCTTTACGTTTACTTACTTTTGAAGCACATGCAACTGCAAGCTGCCGAAGTCGCCCTCACGTGCATGCGAACATGATTTCACAACAAAGGCACCAGCCGTGACTCTGCAATCATTTCTTTACGTTTACTTACTTTTGAAGCACATGCAACTGCAAGCCCGAGTCGCCCTCCGTGCATGCGAACATGATTTCACGACAGGCACGCGTGACTCTCCATTTCTTTACGTTTACTTACTTTTGAAGCACATGCAACTGCAAGCTGCCGAAGTCGCCCTCACGTGCATGCGAACATGATTTCACGACAAAGGCACCAGCCGTGACTCTTGCAATTCATTTCTTTACGTTTACTTACTTTTGAAGCACATGCAACTGCAAGCTGCCGAAGTCGCCCTCACGTGCATGCGAACATGATTTCACGACAAAGGCACCAGCCGTGACTCTTGCAATTCATTTCTTTACGTTTACTTACTTTTGAAGCACATGCAACTGCAAGCTGCCGAAGTCGCCCTCACGTGCATGCGAACATGATTTCACGACAAAGGCACCAGCCGTGACTCTTGCAATTCATTTCTTTACGTTTACTTACTTTTGAAGCACATGCAACTGCAAGCTGCCGAAGTCGCCCTCACGTGCATGCGAACATGATTTCACGACAAAGGCACCAGCCGTGACTCTTGCAATTCATTTCTTTACGTTTACTTACTTTTGAAGCACATGCAACTGCAAGCTGCCGAAGTCGCCCTCACGTGCATGCGAACATGATTTCACGACAAAGGCACCAGCCGTGACTCTTGCAATTCATTTCTTTACGTTTACTTACGTTTTGAAGCACATGCAACTGCAAGCTGCCGAAGTCGCCCTCACGTGCATGCGAACATGATTTCACGACAAAGGCACCAGCCGTGACTCTTGCAATTCATTTCTTTACGTTTACTTACTTTTGAAGCACATGCAACTGCAAGCTGCCGAAGTCGCCCTCACGTGCATGCGAACATAATTTCACGACAAAGGCACCAGCCGTGACTCTTGCAATTCATTTCTTTACGTTTACTTACTTTTGAAGCACATGCAACTGCAAGCTGCCGAAGTCGCCCTCACGTGCATGCGAACATGATTTCACGACAAAGGCACCAGCCGTGACTCTTGCAATTCATTTCTTTACGTTTACTTACTTTTGAAGCACATGCAACTGCAAGCTGCCGAAGTCGCCCTCACGTGCATGCGAACATGATTTCACGACAAAGGCACCAGCCGCGACTCTTGCAATTCATTTCTTTACGTTTACTTACTTTTGAAGCACATGCAACTGCAAGCTGCCGAAGGAAGTCGACCCTCACGTGCATGCGAACATGATTTCACGACAGAGCACCAGCCGTGACTCTTGCAATTCATTTCTTTACGTTTACTTACTTTTGAAGCACATGCAACTGCAAGCCTGCCGAAGTTGCCCTCACGTGCATGCGAACATGAATGCACGACAGAGGCACCAGCCGTGACGCTTGCAATTCATTTCTTTACGTTTACTTACTTTTGAAGCACATGCAACTGCAAGCTGCCGAAGTCGCCCTCACGTGCATGCGAACATGATTTCACGACAAAGGCACCAGCCGTGACTCTTGCAATTCATTTCTTTACGTTTACTCACTTTTGAAGCACATGCAACTGCAAGCTGCCGAAGTCGCCCTCACGTGCATGCGAACATGATTTCACGACAAAGGCACCAGCCGTGACTCTTGCAATTCATTTCTTTACGTTTGCTTACTTTCAACGAAAATCTGACACGTCGTGAGCCAGTAAAGTGGCGGCAAGCGGTTTTTCGGAATTGCTCGGCAACGCCTGCGGCACTGTACACTTAAGGGATGTCTCAATGTCTCTTTGGAGACATTGAAAGTGGACATCCATTACTTGCTGAAGGCAAAGCGAGGCTTGCAGCAGCTTTGTAGAAAGTTTCGAAAAACAAAAAGAAATGCACCCGCTAGTCGTAATGCACCCTTGTGTACAATTTCGCATTGCACTGCAGTAGTTACGTGTGTCACCAGTCGGAGAGTGCTTCAATTTATTTTATAACTAGTCAACCTAATGCTGTGATATTTACTACTAAGCAGCTCATTTTCAAATAAATTTTAATATGTGGAGTTTGGTTCTTATTTATTTATAGTGGGTAAACATATACAGGGTGTTTCAGAGAACGCAGGCCAAATCGCTCCTGCGAAAACTACTCATCACAACGAAAAAAGGCTTGTGGCGTTTTTTCTTTAGGAAAATTATTAAAGTTCGGGATAATTAAGTTGTTAATTATTTTTGTGTAATTAACTTTTTAATATTGTGTTTAAGCGCATGGCTTAAATTAGAAAATTGTTCAGCATCATCGGAAAACACTAAATCAACAAATTGCAGAACGATAGAAGGCACGCGAAGCATTTTACGGCTTTCTGAAAAACCGCACAAATTCGACGGGTTTTTATGTTTCGGTTTGCTATCGGACCGCATCTCGGCCCCGGCGGCACCGCGCCCTGTGGAGAGATAGGTGCAACTAACCTCTGTTGCGCTCTAATCGCGCGATGCAGCAGAGGTTGGTTGCACTATCTCTCCACGGGGCGCGGTGCCGTCGGGGCCGAGATGCGCTCCGATAGCAAATCTAAATTTAAAAACCCGTCGAATTTGTATGGTTTTTCAGAAAGCCGTAAAATGCTTCGCGTGTCCTTCTATCGTTCTGAAATTTGTTGATTTAGTGTTTTTTTTGATGATGCTGAGCAATTTTCTAATTAAAACCATGTCCTTAAATACAATATTAAAAAAGTTAATTACGCAAAAATAATTAACAACTTAATTATCCCGCACTTTAATAATATAAATGGGCCCCTGGCCCAGGATTAAACCGCCATAAGCCTTCTTTCGTTGCGATTTCTAGTTTTTGCAGGAGCGATTTGGCCTGCGTTCTCTGAAATACCCGGTATATGTATCATTTAACTGAAGCATTGCAAAATGTGTCATTTCATTGGCGTTTCGGTTAATAAGTGCTTTTCATTTGCCTAGCACTTAAAACGAATATTTTTTTTCTAAGAATATCTGCTTTAAAAGCCACTTTTGCTGCTCCGAAACACTGTTTTGGCTGCTCCAAAAGCCACGTTTACTGCTCCAAAACACTGTCTTGGCTGCTCCAAAGGCCACTTTTGCTGCTCCAAAACGCTGTTTTGGCTGCTCCGAAAGATGCTCCAAAACGGCTTAGGCCAATCACATCACTGCAACAGGTAAATAAAGCTTTTCTCAAACGCCCTACACAGACGTTAGTAGAGCGTCCCAAACCCTTATTCATAGCACGCCGTGCACAGACGCACGCATGTACGCAAAAAACAAGAAAGTTGCGCAAGAGCTTGTGATTGACAAGGCGCCCGACTTGGCCCGATGCCAAAGTATTTGCCATGCGGATCGCCGGGTTTTCCGCTTACCCAGCATCGCTCTTCGTCGCTTCTTTGGTCCACTCGCTCGCTTGCTCCTTGCGCCTGGTTGGTTTTAATATTTTCTTGCGGAATTTTCTTTCTTTTCTTCTCTTTTTTTACTAACTAGGAGAACATAGTGGTGACGTGTTTTCACGGAACAAACGTTCGTGCTCTATGCAGATCGGTTGCGTTCCTAGCGCGTATGCAAGCAACGGACTTCGCGGTAGTAAAACATTCTTTCGTGAGCATTTATTCTATAAAACAATAAAACTAAATCGAGTTTTGAGTTTAATGTATCTGTTGCGTAGCAGCGCTAGATACGGAGAGAAAACTGGGCGACTTTCTCCGCTTTTATTAACTTTTTGTGCTCACCCATCGAGACACTTTTTCCCACTTTTTCCCACTTTTTCTATGAATTTCAGGCCGCAGGGGGTGGGCGATGACTCGGGATATTACGGTATATGTTTGTCTATGTCTATTTTGACGGGACGCACGAGCTGTTGTTGCAGTTCTGATCGTGCATTTTTATTGAAATTTCGTTTACAATATTTTTTTTACCTCTAAAGCATATTACTTGCGTTTTAGGAATATTTACGATTATGTATTTGGTTTTTACGGCACCATTTTATGATGTTATGGATATCATCTTGTATCGTCATTGCCGCTACTTCGTAATTTCAAAGTGCATATACAATTACTGCGTCATCTGCAAATTGAAAGAGCATAACCTGTGCTATCTCGTTAACATAATAATTAAAAAGTAGCGGTCCAAGACTGTACCTTTTGGTACTCCCTGTTTGACCTTAATTTCCTTGCTATATTTTGAGCCTAAACATACTACCTAAAACCGAGATAATTTCGGAATAAATCATGTGTCTTTGCTCGAGAATCCCAGTACTGGACAGTCTATTCATTAATATATCAATATTTATTGTGTCGAATGCCCTGGTAAATTGTGAGAACAATGCTAGAACATAATATTTGGTGTCCATGTTTTGATTTACAGTAGTCAAAAAAGTCTTCTGGAAGGTCACAGGTTTCTATATGTTCCGTGAATCCATATTGTGTCTGAGTTAATAGGTTATATTTTGCGATATAGCACCTAAGTACTTTATTAATGTATTTTTTTATTATCTAATTTACATCCGAAAGCATGCACACTGGTCTATAATTTAAGAATTTATTTTTCTCACCTTTCTTGTATATTGGCAGAACAACGGATATTTTAAGCTTTTTTGGGATGATGTCGCTGGAGAATATACGATTGTACATCTGTAATAATGCAGGTTTCATAATAGTGATGTTGTATTTAACGTCTCTAGCCCTACTTTGATCCAACCCTTTTGCCTTATTAGTCTTTAAATAAATGTTTTACAATTTCGATTAGATCACTGTCATCCCTATTGGGAAAAAGATTAGTCACTATTCCTTATTTGATTGGATTGTCTTTCCATTGTACAGCATAGAGTTTCGATATCCTGCAGATATTCTGTATTAAAACTAGTTGCTAGTGCCTCTAAGGTCGTGTTCACGACCGAAGTTTGTTTGAATGGTGTGTTCAATCGTGTTTTTTTTCTTCTTTCGTTTTAACGATTGGTTTACTAAAGACCAGCATTGTGCTGTATTTTTTGTCTCAAAGAATATATTCCAACAATAATTTCTTTTTGTGAATCTTATTAATTATGTACCGTATTTTCCGAGCTACGTAGAGCGCAAGTTCGTCTGTTCCTTGCGCAGGAGGTATGGTGATGTCAGAACGATGCCGAGCTCTGATTGGCTGATTAAGAACTAGTGGGTAGACGTCAAGGCATCTAGCATTGAGGTCCACCCACTATCCTTTTAATCAAGCCAATCAGAGCTCGGCATCGTTCTGACATCACCATACCTCCTGCGCAAGGAACAGACGACTTGCTGCTCCGCACAGGGTCGCAGACTATACATGTCTGAAAGTTGAAATGTTAGGCTGTGCGGACTATCTACGCGTGTGGATTATACAGGAATTTTGTTTTTCAAGATCGTTCATTATGACGAGACGCGACGGACTTCGTGAATGAAAGAGTATGCTAGTGATAATTTAGAGAAAAGTGCAACCTTCTTTGTGATCTCAGAAAGCAGACATTCGTCAAGGTGTGCCTTGTATCAGATGATTTTCGTGTCAATTAGGCACCAGTTGCGGACTATGGACGGCGTGCGGATTATGCACTGAGTTCGGACTATCTAAGAAATAAACTAAAAACCGGAAAATACGGTAACTTTATTCTTAATTATTCTGTAATTTTCTTTGTACTTCTTATTATTAAGAAATCATTTCAGTAGTTGCCAAGTTTTCTTTTTTTCTTTGATGAGGTCATCGATTTCTTTAGTTATACCATTGATTCTGTTGCTTACATTTTTTCGTACTGCATCTTTGAGTTGACTTTGCATAAATATCTTTGAAGACACTAACAATATTATCTTAAAGTTTTGCTGGGTTCTGTATTTTGGCAACAACGTTCCAGTCTATTTCTTGGACGCATTTATCGGCTATCGTGTTACTTCACAAATGAGTCTTCAATAGCTTTATTACTGTTTTGAATATAATCTGCAATAGTTACTGCCACAACATAATGGTCAGCTACTTTTTCCGAAATGACTTGTCCTTCGGGCTTCCCATCTTTAGATCATACATGTATAGGATCCATACACGACTAAGTTAGTTTCTTGCCTAATATTTCTTCTCTTGTGAATTCATATATCCTCGACTCTAGTCCCACTTGTACCATATCATCTAGGTAATAATTTATCATTGAACTAGGTCTTGCGATGTCTAGATTAATATCCCCTACAACTATTAAGTCTGTGTCTCTGTTATCGTTTAGCCATTTGTTGATATCATCTGAAAATTCGTTTACATTTCCCTGTGGGGTTCGATACAATTCTAGTGTAGAAGTTTTCTTTCCGTGGACTTTAATTTCAATATGAAGTGCCTCTGTTGAACAAAAGTTTACTTCCTTGTGTTTGGTTATTTTCCACTTTTGATTTATCATGATCAAGATACCTCCTGCTCTCTTCCCATCTCTATTACGCGAAAACGTCTCAAAATTATCTTGAGAGAACAAGGTTTCTTCATCAGATGTAATATTTGTTTCCGTGAACACAATTACGTCTACATTGTCGAGATAAGGGTTTATCAAACTTTATTTCATTTAAATGTTTTTAACACTGCATACATTAGTATGCAAACGAACAAAACAAAGCTCGTTAACAGTAGCGTTTATACTTTCCCACCACTTTTCAAAAGAAAGATACGTTTGTTTCCTTTCCATGTCTAATCCGGGGAACGTACTCCCTATTTAATTTTTGCAAACTCACTTTCATGCTCAATTTCAATAGTTGGGTCACCTTGCGGTTTTTGCACATACGAGCATCCTTCTTTATGCCAGATAAACTTGTAACCCAGGTGATTTGCTTTTGTTCTGACATCAAAGAACAACTTTCGGTTTGGAGCGGTCATGTTCTCTTGTAGATAGACGTTTTCTACTTCAACGCCAGTCCTCAGTTTTTGCTTGTTTTCAAGCCAAGCGTCTCGATCGTTTCTGTCGATAAAGCGCATTATCATCATGGGTGTTTTCTTTGCTTTAGTGGGGATGTGGTAAACTGTTTCTACGTTATCAATGGTTAGTCTTGACACTTTTATCTGGTCGGCGATTTTTTTCAGCTTTTTTAGTAGGTTTTCGTTTGGGGATTCCTCAAGTTCGTGTACTTCGAGGTTACTTCTACGTCCATATTTCTCCAGCTTGTTTATCTCTTTTTTTGAATGACCTCCTTCATCAGACCTTCTCTCGTTTTCCATTTCACTCACCCTCTTTTTTAGATCTTTGATCTCGCTCTCATGGTCTTGCACTGTCGTAAGCACCTCATTATAGCTGTCGGACATTGATTGCACAGACTTCTCTATGTCCATCACAGTTTGTTTCATTGTGACTAACTCATCGACTTACTGTTTGAGTGGTGCGAGCACGCTCACCATACTCAATATATCAGTCAGCTCTTGCTGCACATCCAGCTTTTCGTCACTGGGCTGTCCATCTTCAGGTGTGCTCCAAGTTCTTAATCTTGCCACCTTACATGTTTGACATTTCCATAGTTCTTTAAATCCTTGTTTCTTCCCTCGCAGGGTGATTTCGGTCACTTCTGAGCGAGGTCCTAAGTGGTACTTGACGTGACATTCGTTACATTCTAATGCACTTCTTCAAGACGTCAGTTTCATTGTCTTTCGACATTTCAGTGACACTTCAATCTGTAATCAGTAATGGGCAATCAGCGGCCAGCATTCAACAGTCAGCAGTCAGCAATTGGCGATGGGAGTTGAGTGCTTCAATTAGATAATGAAATTTTTCCTACCTGCAGAGTCGGGTGGTTAATGTATGGCAGATAACCCTGTCGCCAACTGCCGCTGCCGTGTGTGCCTCTTTTGTAGTCGTGTCCTTGGTGCTGCCTCTGTCGTTGCCGCTTCTTGTGGTCATACTCTAGAGCAGCACTACTTGCATAGTTGTCCACAGCTTCCTAGGGGTCCGTGCCGATTCGGAGATCCTCCACCTGGGGAGCTAAGATCCCAGATGAAAATGTGCAAGATGCTTGGGTTTTTCTTCGAGGAGAGGCAGGCAAGCAGCCAAATTGAATTTGAGGAGAGGCTCATGCCAGCGGTGAATTGACTTCGGGCAAGCTAAATGTTGGGCTTCTACTTAGCGGCATGCGTGAAGTACATGGGGCGCTTCTCTAGCTATAATCATCATCATTGTTTGTGACGTCACGGGTAGGACAGACTGGGACAGACTGCATAGATCTTGGATTGTTCGGTTCATCAGCTTGCTTCCTGCGCTGTTTGGGTAACGCGGGACAAACCCTGTTTCATGCATTGTTTTTATTTGGTATAGTGATATTTGTTGTAGGACATTTTACCAAAGCTTGAAACCGTGACACGCCTAGTCGTGCTACAAAAACTTTTGGCGCTGAGGTGTCGAAGCGCTCGGATGGTGGTGTGCTGTTCTCTACTTCAGTACAAAACGTTGGATGATGAAAATTGAATAACCAGTGCTTTACCCCGCTACAGCATTTACCACAGCGAACAGGCTGTATTTTTTTATCACGATTCGGGCTAAAGAAAACTGAGAAAGGAAGGTCTCACCAAATTGCAAATAGGAAAGTGAAAGTCGAGAACCTTTCACGTGTGTAGTAAACACTCCAATGAAAATGACTCCATGTATCCTGTTGGTTCCAATGTGTTCTGTGAGTGCTGGTCTGTTATTAGTTTCAAGTTGATTCCTTTTTGAATTTCGTAAACCAGTAAACAAACATTTCCTCAAAATAACTGGCAGGAAGAAGCGGTGGCTGACTTCCAGACTCGTTTCAATTAAATCCCTGCTTATTCACCCGTTCGACGCGAAACGGGCGAGACCTCCTTGCGATCGAAGTCTAATATCTATAGGTTGGGGACACTTCAGCGTCCCAAAAATGAAGTATACACCTGCTATGAATTACTACCGTTGTACCGTAAAATTCCGAGCAAGTGCGCCCACCCGAGCAAGAGCCCCCCCCCCCCCAACTTTATTGCTAATTTCACAGTTCCGCGCCGTTCCCGGAAAGCGCCCCCTCCCCGCTCCGCACCCGTATCACGCACCGCGCGCGCCCAGGCAACACTGGCCTGCGAAGTTCAGCCCAAGAATCCAATCCAATCTTACTTTGCAGCCCGATCAGCCCGGTCGCCACCCACCATTGTCGCTTTGTTTTGGGGGGTGTCAGGTCGGCTATGCATTCTTACACAGTGGCAAAGGAAATCGAGGTCGTCGAATGGCATTGTGAAAACGGGAAAGACGTACACCAGACGTCTCGACACATCAAGCTCAACCGGATATGGGAATGTCACAAGACTTTTGGCAATTTGCTACTGTCAAACTACGGGAAAGCCAAACTTCGACGAAAGCTCAGTAACGGCGCGCCGGTGTTCAGTGAATACGTGGACGACGCGCTCTTTTATTACCTCGAGCGCGAAAGAAGTGCAGATTGAGCCATTAGCAACCGGCTTCTTTCTGAAGAGACTGTCAAAATAGGCAACGGGGTGCAGTTGGGAAACATCGCGGAATGCTGCGAACCTTTTCTTGGGCCTACTCTGAGGAGTCTTTTGGTGGTTTCGAAAGTGATTAACATAGCAGTGACAAATCTTTGGCCTAATAAAGTCTATGTTCTCAGAGATAAATAAATATTAAATCTGTGTGCACTGTGCTTTTTTTTCTTTTTCTGGCAAAAATATTTTGTTGTCGCCATCTTGAATTTTGGTGCCGTTCCGGGATAGCGCCCCCCCCCCCCACCACTTTGCAGGTAATTTTGACTTGCGTGCCAGGGGGGCGCTTGCTCGGAATTTTACAATATGTTTAATTTTGCGAACCCAAATGCGCATAATACGTGGTGCACTTCTCAGCGAGTGATTTTAAATTTGCTATTAACAATTCTTAGTACAAGTTGGATAGAACAAATTAATCAGTCGCCTGAATTTGCCGGGCCATGTCAGAGAATTCATGAAAATTTCTGCTTTTCTTTCTAGCAGAAGTCGTGATCTGACAAACTTCTTCGGCACATATTTCATGCAGGAGTGGAGCGTCTGTTGCGGATGAGCATTTGTACGTCAGCTACTGTCGAGTCACACTTGGATAGAAGCGTTGATATCGGCAAGATCTATGTAGCTAGGTGTGCACGCGTGCACTCCTAAGAAGACAGCCCGTCATTTACTCTGATGAATCCAAAACCTTTTTCTACGGCAGCCTTATCAAATCCGGGAAAAACAACAATCAAAGAGGCTGTGAAGAGCCCTGATGCCCGCCACGCAATCTATAATGCAGTGTTGTGCCGATTACCAAAAATAAGTAACGAAATAGCATTACTCATTAGCTTGAAAAAAGCTAACGTGTTACGAAGCTCCGTTACCATTTTGCAAATGTAATGAAATACCGGTGTCATTACTTGCCATGACTAACGGAGATTACTTTTACGTCAATTTGTTGTGACTTAGTGTTTCACTGTTAGTATATGACAGCTGTTTATAATAAACTGCCTCTATAAACTTCTGCAAAAATACACTTGTTCAGAGGGATTATTTATGTATTTTTACTCTGCCACGCCGGAGCATTAGAGCAGAGGAGCGGGGTACAGATCACCTTTATACGTTGAAAACTCGCACGAACAGCACAAGCCAGCAACCAACAATATAAATAAGCAATTCAAAACAACACACAAAATTAAAATTTCAATAACGGCAAAAATACTAACAAAGAAATTCACATTGCACTGATCAGGTTAATAAAAGATTAACTGTCGGCAGGATATGTAACGTATATCCTCGAACACGTGATGCTTGGCGAGCATGATTCAGAGAACAGAACCTTGCCCATAGCACCTGCCTGGGAGGAAGAAACCGCTCTGAAGAGAACGACCGGATGCAAGCCACGTAACGGACGCAAAATAGGCCGTTGTAATCAAAGTTAGCCAGTAAAATAAACATTATTTTATTCCTTTACAAATTAACGTTGCATTTCCAATTAACGACACGTGAGCACCCGGCCATCGCTGGCAGACTTGTTTTGGTTCAGAGCGTGGGAACGTCACCGCTTCCAAGCTTGGAGTTTATCCTTTCTGTTGTTGACAGAACGAGAATTTATTTGTTTTGAAGACAAGGATGTGACCAGCTGGAGTAGCTTGGGACGCTGATGGAGAATCCTTCGAGCGGCGGCAGATTGTTACGTTCTGAACGGATGTCTCTTTCCAGCGAGACGGCTGCTCAGGGTTCGGCGACGGTGATTTAGCAGCTTTTCTAAAAATACTGCACCAACGACGCTTAGGGATTTCACGCAGTGATAATCTCGCACCTTTTGAGCTAGTTCATTGAAACGTTAAAAGTGTCTTCCAAAGGAGTTTAAAATGACGCCGTTTATGCATAGCTTTGTTGGGGTTTCTTTGGCACTTTTATGCAGTCTACAGAATAAAAATTTTGTTTTCAAACAATCATGCAGCCATTTTTATTCAAAAGCAACGAGTAATGGGTAACGTAATTTGATAGGAGGTCCCGTAAAATAATCATGACATAACTCGTTATTCATTTGAGATTCTAATGAGTATGTTAGTAAGAAAACTTACACGTTACAGTGATGTCGTTACTTGTAATGCTTTAGTTCTAACACTGCTATATTGTGAAGCTCCAGGCTGTTTTCTAAACATTTTAAAGCTTTTTTTAATATAAAAAGCAACTTCGGAAGGTCACTTACATAAACGTCATGCACGTTTCTTTAATAAATAAACTGTTTTTAGTCGGCATAGATGCGAACTAACATAGCTGCTCCATGCTTTAACATAACGCGTCGTCTGCTCGCATCCTACCAGCTGCGCCACCGGAGGGCGCCCGCGAGGCGATGCCAGCAGAGCCGTATATTAGGAGAGTTTGGCCAATAGGCGGAGCAAAGGCCGCCGCCAGCGCCGAATACTCCCCCGCGGTTATAGCGTAAACTAAAGATGTGACACAGCGTCGACCAATCAGCAGACCGCGACGTCACAATATTGGAAACGACATTTAAAGCGTGAAATGGAAGCGTTCAATCTCGGCCTCTCGGTGACAGTTTGCTCTGGGCCGGCTTGCTGTTCTCCGCGGCAACTTTTCTTGACATTTCCGGGGAAAGGAGGAGAGCCCGCGCACAGTTTTATTCAGCGCTTCAAATGGGAGATGGAACGCGTGCCTGTACCTTCCACTGCACTGCCAAGAAAAGTTGTCGCGTAGTATTAAACAGCGTCTCAGCTGAGACTGGCTGAAAGAAATCAGTGCAAAGGGTGGGGCGCGCGAGCGTCTTGAAACGCGGAGTCCCGCTCGGCTGGTGCGCTGGCTTTGGCAGTGCTTTCTTTCCCCGTCTCAGCTCAGACGCTGCTTCTAGCAAGTCGGCCCTGGTTTGGAGCTCACGTTCGTTTATTCTACCCTTGAATATGGACGTGACGACAACCTCACATGCACCAAGTTTTCAGTCACTGGGAGTTACACATTTTCACTCTAGCGACGCTAAGACGGCTTAAATTAGTCGTGTCACAAATTTAGAGCTCACGACCACCGCTAGGGGCTGTTTAGCGGCCTGTGGTTGGCCCCGAGATGCTCGCCTATTCAAACCAATGTATGGCCAAACTTCTCTCAATAAACGGCTCTGGATGCCAGCAAAGCACCTCGTCGCCATTACATGAGGGGTGTGGAGATAGAAGAGAGGAAGCAGGCTGTTTACCAGGTACTGGGCTAATGCTGGAAAAGAATGAAGAGGATAACTTCAGTTAAAGGGATAATGAAGGCGATTTCGGATATCTCTGTGGCGATTGAACTGGGCTGCAGGCATGTCCCAGGCAACGTTGCCCAAATTTCACCCGAAACCGGCACTTATGTGCCGCGCAAATCAATTAAGCAGACGCGGTAATAATCCTACCAAGATCGATTGCGGCGACGCCCCGAGAATTCTGGGAGAAGCGGCGTTCATGTGACATTGCGGGGCCTAGAAGCGCGACGTCACAAAAGATGTGTCAGCGATTGGTCGAGAAAGACGTGTCCTCGGTCACGTTTTGGTTTGTGATTTAAGCGGGGTTCCAATTTCTACTTAAGTAACCATGAAAAGTATAAATCTGACCGAAATGATTACTAAACCTTAAATAAAACAGCATAATTATTTTTCTCTTTGCTACGCTGGACGCGAAACGGGCAACGAGCAACTATGGGCAAACAAAATAAATAAAAAGAACACAGCGCAGAATACGTGGAAGACGTTTGGTTTCGGTTTCAGATATCGGTGTCGTGTTTACTTTGGGAACGACCACGCCACCGCGCTGCTATAACCCACCACGGTAACCAGGATCTCGATCTCCTATATGCTACCGATACCGACTATTCACATTGACGTCACTCCCTACGTCATCTCCTTTTGGAGGCCCAGAAATGAGAATGGAGATAGTTCAGCTTCGGTTTCTTCAGTTTTTTCGTAGGCACAGAAATACGTATCAGAAATGTCTATAAAAAATTGGGCAGTGTGCTAGGTTCCCAAGAAGCCTAAAAACACAATTCAAAAAAATTAATTAAAGACGTCTTCATTGTTCCTTTAAGAGGGCAGTGAAGGAAGCTAAGAAAGGTATGAGGTAGTTGAGATTAGAAACGAAGCCTAGTGTGTACAAAAATTTGGATAAACAAAAAGCTTTTTTTGACAAGTAAAAAAAGTTCTCTCTCTGTGAGAAAGAGGGGTACTGATGACCGGGACTTATCGGTCAAGATCTGAGCAGACAAGTACAGATTCTACACTGTGGGGACAGGTGAAGGTAACAGCAGAGCATTGTTGATATGGAATGTCTGGTACATACCTAGACTAAGGCAGACTTTTTCATTGCTAAGATTGTAGGGGTTGATGAAAGAATAAGTGGTTTCCAAAAGTTTAAGCGAACTAAGAGATGGCTAGAGAATGGTAAGAAGGGCTAAAAAATGACAAAGAAACAACAACAATAAAACAAAGAGTATAGTCTTAAATGTAATTTAGGCAGAGTGGCTCAAGGGCTTGCTCGAATCAAAGTCCTTTGCCCTAATTTATCCATCAATCCAAGATAAAAATTGTCATACTTTTCGCCCACAATGTGCAAACAGATGAAAGCGATGGCTGTAGCACGGTCGTGCAATGCGGGTGGAATAGTGCCGTCATGTACCTGAGGACGGAGGTGCGACTTGGTTAATTTCCGTAGCCTTCAGTGGTTTGCGTTGTGGATGCCACTGACAACTGCCACCAGTGCTCGGTGATCCGTGATGCAAGTGGGTGAGTGTGGAGGAAGTTTTCTGCTGTTTTTCTGCTCTGCTTTGCAGATATTAAGCGTTTGTAGCAAATATTAATACACATACATAAAGTTGCTGACCAAAAGAGAGTTTGCCATGATGACTAGACTCAGAACGAGCCCCCACTTATCTTCTGAGGAGGACTACAATCTTGGCGTTGTGGATGTTAATCCTAAGCTCGCACTGAGCAGGAACCGGCTAAACTATGGCCACCAGTGAATGCCACGTTCAGCACCACAATGCACTTGAACGAGCACGGAGTCAAGAATCTTGATGCGCGATTGCCGAAGAGCACTTGCAGACTACGGCCGCTAAAACATAACCAGAAATTGCCCACTGGGATGGCTAAAAACAGAGCAAAAGGGCACGGCAAAAGAAGTGGCACCATGAACAAGAAACCTCCTTAAAGACGAAGATGACATTAGGGCACAAGGTTGCTTGACAAACGGCCAACCCGCTGAATGCCTGCTCAGAAGCTGGTGGTAGCATTTGACCAACTTGAACACTCACAGCCACGACACACAGGCAGTTGAGGAAGCGACGTGAGCTGGCGTACCCACTCATTTCCCATTTGTGAAATAATTAGAAATGCCTCAATTGATTTGCTTAACCTTTGCTAAAGGGGCACTCAAGTGGTTTTTGGGGAAGCTACTTTTTGGTGCGATGGCATTAAGGAAGTGTCAGTGAATGAGTATCTTCAGTTTCAGAAGGCAGAACCGCCCATTAATCACGAAGGATTAAAAATCAGCAGAACCCATCCTTTGGGAATGATTATCTACGTTAATGCGAATAGCATCAAACGGTGCGGAGTTATGCGCGTTCGTCAGGTGGACTCTAGATACGCCAGCCCACTCTTGAGGCGATTCTAAATTTGTTGACACTTTCACAGCCCTGCGCACGATCTCTGCAGCCCAGCACGTGCGTTTGTGTCACTTATGAAGGCGAGCAAAGCACGCGCCATACGCACAAACACTCAAAATGGTACCGACCAGACTTTCTGGCGTCTCAGCTAGCCTCAACCAACGGTACTCTAAACGGTTGTTTATATCTTTACCATAGGATGCGCTTTACAGCGCTGTCACAGCTACCGGTGCGCGCGCGTTCCATGCACGAGGGCTCATTCCGCTTTCGTGAGGCTGAGCACGGCCGCTACTTCACCCTCTCCCGAGCGCGGGAGAGGGTGAGCTAGCGGCCGTGCTCAGCCTCACGAGAGCGGAATGAGCCCTCGTGCATGGACGCGCGCGCACCAGTAGCTGTGACAGCGCTGTAAGCGCGTCCTATGGTAAGATATAAACAACCGTTTAGAGTGCGTTGAATGACTGCCTTCATAGCTCTGTGGTTAGCGCGTCTGCCTGCTGATCAAAGGGTCAACGGTTCGAATCCCAGCCGGCGCCGGTCTTTTTTATTTATTTATCGACCCGCGGCGTAAGAGGTTAGATAGCCAGATAGATAGATAGATAGATACATAGGCGAAAAGTGCGTGAAGTATCCAAAGAATGCTATTCGCATTAAAATATGTGCGGACTCTTTTCTGTTCCTGCACCTACTAATGAAATTATCGTTTGTTTGAAAATTTTGGCGGCCTTTGTAAAGTTTTGTTAAAGAAACAATTTTCAGTTCATTTAGGTATGTTGTGCATGGTTATTTCACAAGACGTAAAATAGTTCTAGTTTTGAATACGCGATACTGCAATTCTCGTTTCACAAGCAAAAGACTATGTTTTCTCCTTGCCTTCCTCCGCGGGAGGTGAATTTCCCGCGCTGCCTTGGGACATGCGGAAGCGCATGTATCATGAACTCTTTCAGGAAAACTGATTGCGCGCTTTGCATGCCAGTCGCAAACATGGCGTCGGTGGTGATCGTCGACGTGGACGGCATGGTGAAAGCTCATCGTTCCGCGTAAAAGCGCTATCTTTGACTGTGAATTTTCGTCGTGTGTCGCTATGATAACCCAGCACGTACTAGAAGGGAAGATCCACCTACCCGTGCGGCGATGTCGTGGCGGCACTCTCAAGACAGCAGAGACCCCCGTTCCGTCGTGTTTCTTTACTTCGACGACAGTGGTGCTTTTTAAGCATTTCTTTCCTCGAACATTGCCCGGATTTCTTATTATGCGCATTTCATGCGTGTGCTCAAGTTCAAGGTATCACTGGCGCATACCGTATAAAGGATGTGAATTTTCACGCGTTTTCATCACCGGAGAAAAGTGATTAGTGTTTGCAATCTTGAACGCTCGCAACGTCTATCTGATCACGAAGTCATATTTCTACGTTGCTATATCGCTGCTAAGATTACATCGTCTTTTATAATTGTAGAAAAGGCGTGTGGCGAGATTTGTACTATTGGCAAAGTCGTGTACTAGAGTCGTGATCGTCCAAGACGGCACAGAGGGGGAAGCTGCCGCCGCTTCCCATGCAACCTCCTCAGAATTTACGGCTCTCCATGCTGGCCGCCATGAGAAAACTCGGTACCAGTGTTGCTGCATCTGTTGGTCATCTTTAAGTTAAAGCTGACAGAGAAAATCTGGCAACGGGGCAACGCCGATGTACGCTGGAAGCTAGAGCCGGTTTGCTTTCGTTGTTTTTGTATGGTCGGAGCAAGTCTGGCAACAACGCACGTTGTTTTGCCAGTTTTGCTTCGACAGGAAGCCAGCAACAACGCACGTTGTTTCGCTTCGCCGGGAAGCCAGAAGCTCCGCTGTTTGCGAACACATGTAGCGAGGATGTGACCGGAGAAGTGCCCCTGTGATGTTCCCGGAAGACGGAAAGTGTCATTCGTAATCGTCGTGTGTGCTTTGGAAGCGAAGGGAGTCGCCGGATCCACGAGTGTGCGACCATAAGCCAAGGTTCAGGACAGCACTGCGTTGACTGCGGCGATCTCGTTCTGTTTGGTGCAACACGGCGATGCGACAAAGAGCTGAAACGTTTGTGGTGTGTGTGCGGTGCTTGGAGGTAGAAAGCCACATTAACCCGGAGCGCAAATTGGTTGTTGTGGCGTTGAGTTTGACGGGTTCAGTTCCGTTGTCGTCAGCTGATCCAGTCCAGCTGGGGCGAGCGTCTTTAAAAGTAAATCGTCCTTCGTTCCGTTTCAAAACGTCGAAGATTCCCGACGCATACCGTGAGTAAAAGGGTGCGGGCGTTTTCAACAAAATTACGTCGTTTTAATTGAACAATGGACTCCGGATTGTTGTCCTAAATCTGCCGTTTTTATGCTTCGCGTTGTTGGACTGCGTTTCCGCAGCGACGTGTTTGCACAGCGACGCGCACCGCTCGAGTAGATGATTCGGTCCTGCAAACGACCGGTTATACATAATTTCAGGGAAACTTAAGTTATCACCGATATTTAAATTTTCCTGTAAATCTCGTGTGAGTTTGTTGCGCTCATCATGCGGTGTGAATAAATTTGGGCAAGATTTCCTACCTGCCCACAGACGCATGAACTGAGACCATTTTTTACGTAGTGAACATAGTGCCTTTTATTTGTTTTTGGAGGAGGCGTTGGTGCATTTAATATGATACAATCACTTGAAAGTTCAGAAATAGGGGAGAGCGAGCAAGCTTTCCCAACTTCGTCTCTCTTCTCTCTGGCATTGCCCCTAGTTTCAAATTTCAGTACACATAAAAGTCTGGGAAGTCGGGACGGTGCGGACTCCGTTTTTCGCAAGGTGAGTGGGGAAGTGCTTTTGCGAGGCGTGCGGAATACGCAGACGATTTTGTTATACCCGTCGTTTGCGCGTCTCCTGTATTTCATTTATTTCGGCTCGGGAGAGACGGGGTGCCGCAGATAGGCCGAAGGCCCATACCGGGTGGCCTGCAACTCAGTGGCGTCACAAGGGGGAGCGGGGGGGGGGGGGCGGTCGGCGCCCCGGGTGCCGCGCTCAGGGGGGGGGGGGTCGCGGCGGGCCACGAGGGCGGGGGGGGGGGAGTCGCGGCGGGCTATGCGGGGGGGGGGGGGGGGTGTTGCGGTGGGCTACTCGAAAGCGGGGGGGGGGGTTTGGCGGCAGGCTACCGCCCCGGGTGCCGCTGACTCTCGTGACGCCACTGCTGCAACACCCAAACTAATATTTAAAAAAAATTAAAAAGGGTGGGGGGGGGGGGGGATAAGATGATCTACAAAGGCGCAATCACAAGCCAAGATTTGCGATAGCTATGCGTTTGCTCTGGTGGGCCGTGTGGTTGTATTTTACCCTGCTCTGGAACGTTTACCCTGGAACGTTCACGGTTTGTGCCGGGCTCACGGTCTCCGAAACCGAAACCAGATCAGCGAGATAACTGCCTTGTGTACTCCGAAATGACGGAAGCAATAAGTTGTCGAAAGCCCGTTTTTAAGGTTTCGAACCTAGTAAACAAAATTAATATAATTAAACTTAGTTGTCTGTTTGCAGGTGGACATATGTAACACAACAATACATTCTCTTTCCCAAACTAAAAGATAGTAACACTCAGTCCGCCGTGTATGGCAGCAACTTCTTCGCTGCTGGCAACGTAAGCGGTTTTCTAATGTACCGCCACCGCGGTGAGCCGCGTTCCCTTTCCCTCCCCCCCCCTGGCATAGTGCATCTTTTTCTTTTTCATCCACTGTACCCTGCAAGCCTATCATGAAAAAAATAAAAAATAAAGCTTTAGGCTATAGAAAACTGTCTGTCTATATTCTTTTACGGCATTGAGTGGCAGTGCGTCCCATTTTTAGAGGCGCCGCTGAAACAGCTGACGGCGGCGTAGAAGCGGTCGCCGTGCTGACGACCCACTGCGCTTGTTGCAGTGGTTGCAGGTGTGTGTACGCGCGGCGCAAAGCGGTCGTTCCGGTCGCTCCGGTTGCAACGGACGCATTCGTAGGTAACGCGCTTGTTGCACATGTCTCAACGAGCCTGCCGCCCTCTCGAGGCAAAAGTCAACGTGGCGACATCGTTTGACATCACGTACCAGAGGTTACGCTGCGGTGCCAAGCGTTGGTTTGGCTACGACTTGCCCAAACCGCAAATCAAAGAACACCCGAAAAGGTCTGCGTTTTGTCGTCCTCGGAACCTGAACACGACTCCGAAGCGCTGCTATCGTCCACATCGCACGTCGAAGTGGTGTCATAGGAAATCATCCCCAGGTCGGCTGTCCGCCAAAGAATTTCAACCTCTATCGGGGTCAGGTCCTCGAGCGTAGAGAACTCCGCCGTGATCGAAGCTCGAATGACAAAGAAGTTGGGCCGGTGCGGCTCCCTCGGGATCACTGCGCGACGGAACGTCGTCCAACGCCATTGGCCTGAGATCGTTTGGATATGCGAGCGGTGACCAAAGAGAGTGGTTTCATTTTCGGATGGGTCCGAGGTTTGGCGGTTTTCAGTTACATTTTTAATAAAGAAATAACCACCGTATGACTATATTTCTTGGTTTTTAGGGATACTTAGGGCATCTAGATTCAGTTGTCATAATCAAAACACGAACTCTAAAACCACTTGAGTGCCCCTTTAAATGTCTTAATTGTCTTCCAATGCATTGTCGCATAGGGACGCATAACTTTCGGCACAAAGGCCAAATGGACAACTCTGTTTATTCTGTGCCTCATAGATCCAGGTCAGGGGTCTCAAACTCATTTGAGTGTGGGGGCCAGATAACGCACCCCGAAGAGTCGAGGGCCAACGTAAGGCGGAAGGGGAAGGGAGGGCGGGGGCGCCGGGATGAGAGTTCTTATAAGGAAGGAACTTTACGCTTTCTGCTTTTTGTAGACTCACAGTTTTGCCAGTGGCATCTTTAACTTTGATTTGTTTATAGGTCTACTTTGGGCCCTTACCTGTTGTGATAACCAGTTAGAATGGCACCGCACAGCCAACGTGCTGGCATTTTTTAATAAAACAATTCACTCTGAAGTAAAGCAAACTTGGCATGTTTAAATAAAATATATTCATTTTTCGGTTTCTGCTTTCCTCAGGACCAACTTATTTATTTATTTATTTATTTATTTATTATACCCTCAAGGTCTGAAGGCATTACAGAGGGGAGTGGGAAATACAAAGGAGTTACAACAGGCAAAATAAGCACAGTCATATATCAAAAAAATAAAAAGTTAGATAGAGCATCTTTAAAAATGCATAGGTCATCAATGGTGGCAATGTCATGAGGAAGGTGGTTCCATTCTACAGAAGTGCGCAGAATGAATGAATAAAAAAATGCATTAGTGTTGCATGGAAAGACGCCCATTTCGTTCTTATGATCTAAACGACGGGAAATATAATATGGAGGGGTTAGTAGATTGTGACGCATGGTCGGATTATGATAAATTTTGTGAAAAAGGAACAGACGAGAATATTGTCTACATAGAGCAGGAGTGGGTAATGATAACGATAGTTTCATGGAGGTTGCACTAGAAGTACGGTGGTAGTTGGAAAGTATGAAACGTGCGGATTTGTTCTGGACGGCCTCCAACGATTGAACGAGGTATTCCATGCCGGGGTCCCAAACGGAGGATGCATATTCCAGCTTCGATCCAACAAGTGATTTATAAAGAAGTTTAAGAGATGACAGCACAGAACTAAAATTCTTTCTTAAAAAGCCTAGCATGCAGTTAGCATTGTTAATAACATGTTCAATATGAACATTCCATGGAAGATCAGATGTTATGTGGATGCCAAGGTATTTATAACATTGCACGGGCTGCAGTGGAGTATTATTAAGGTATTAAGTAGGACAAAAGGCATTACGACGGGACACACGCATTGACTTGCACTTGGTGATGTTTAGTTCCATTAGCCATGTGCAACACCAGTTAGATATTGAGATTAGATCGGACTGCAATAAGGTTGTGTCACTGTCGCTAGAAATTTTCCGGTAAATAACGCAATCATCTGCAAATAAACACACAGAGGAAGAAATGATGGCTGGCAGATTGTTGATGTAAATAAGAAAGAGTAATGGCCTTAAATCCGAACCTTGCGGAACGCCAGAGTTAACAGGTGTTAAATGGGAATTAGAGCCATTAACAGTTACGAATTGTGAGCGATGAGACAGAAAATGTACACTGAAGAACGCTGCAGTCAATATTAAGTTTACTCAGCTTAAACAGAAATAATTGGTGACTGACCTTATCGAAAGCTTTCGAGAAATCGAGGAATATGCAGTCTGCCTGGGACCCGCGGTCAAGAATGGAATGCAGATTATGAGTGAAAGATAGAAGTTGCGTTTCACAGGAAAATGTTTTACGAAACCCATGTTGGTACAGACTGAAAAATGCATTAGAATCAAGAAAGTTGGGAAGGTGGGAGTAGATGACGTGTTCGAAAAGTTTGCAAGGAACGCTTGTTAAGGGGGACACTACCTGGACATGTCTACTTTTAAACTGCTAACTCAATCGGTGTGAAATTCGCAGGTGGTATTTGTAGCCATATAGAAGGAGGGCATGCAAAGTTTCAGCCCTGTGAACCAATTTTGTGAGGTACTATACCCCAAAAACGTAGCTTTGTATGGAATCTGCTCAATGAATCTATCGTTGAGAAACGGTGTTGATCACCACATATTTTTCTGGTGGAATGCATACTGGAATACTTGTTGCCGGTTACTATGAAAAAAAATTTCAGAAAATATGCATTTTTCAAATAAAAAAAAATGTATGAAAGTTTTTTTTTTTTTTTTACATTTGCCAAGTTTTGGAAATTACAATTTTTCATAATAAAGGAACATGAAATAGTAAAATCTAAGCTCATAGTAACCGGCTCGGTAAAGTTTCGGCATATAATCCGCAAATATTAAGTCTCTCGGTAGTTTCATACTGAAACAAAACAATAGTTTTATTAAGGTGGGATTTGCTGCCAAAAGTGAAGCTGAGATAAATGCACTTGAAGTTTCAAGATGACTTTTTAAAATTTTATTTTTGCATCTTAAATGTCAGAAATTCTTTCCAGCAGTGTAGGTGATGTCTTCCTCAAACTTCTTCTGATATACTGACATTGCTCTCAGCTATTTTCACTATTGGATGACGAGTGCTACGCAGTGCAGCACACCTCACCAACATATAAAGAATAATTATTTTTGACATTGTTTGTCAGTGCACATTGACAAGACTTTGTGAGAGTGTTCCTTGTTATCCATACATGCCAAAACTCTGCAGTTCTGAATATGCATTTTTTGGAAAAAATGTGCAATTCAAGGTAGTGTCCCCCCTTAAAGATACTGGACGAAAGTTGTTGGGTGAATGCTTATTCCCACTTTTGTGTAGAGGAACCACCCTCCCCACTTTCCAGTCATCAGGCATACATGATTCCTCTAAGGATTGCTGAAAATGTTTAGCCAAAATGATAGATGAGTATTCCTTAGTGCTCTTTAAAAATTTAGAATTAATTTCATCAACACCAGTGGATGAGGACAGTTTAAGGGAATCAATTAGTTTAATTATACCTGCAGGATAAATTGATATTGGAAACATTGGGAAAAAGTTCGGTGATTGAAATCCCGGGTTGGGACAGTCTCCAACGGCGGGAAAAGACCTTGAAAATGTGTCGTTCAGTAAATTCGCACAATCATCTCTTGGCACCAACTCTCCATCCCCATCCGTTAGCGAAACAAAATAACCTTCTTTCTGATTTACGACATTCCAAAACTGTTTGGGATTGTTCACTAACATTGACGGTAACGTTGTAGTGAAAAAGGTAAACTTAGCATCTCTAACATCGTTGTTATAACTTTGTTCGGCGAGTTTATAAGATGTCCAATGACTTTCGCTTGTTGAGCCTTTTGCCGCACGGAACAAACGGTTCTTTTATTGGCAAGTCTATTTAGAGTAACGTTATACCATGATGACTGTACGACATATTTTATGACACGACATGGAATGTACGAATTTGTAAGTCTGTGTACGATTTCTTTAAATAAATTCCAGTTGTATTGGACCGTGCGCTGGTCGAAAGTCAGCAAAAAGGAATCTATAAATACACAAAGTTCTTCGTTAATAGCTGCAAAATTGGCCTTACTATAATCCCTTATCAGCTTTGCGTTTTTAACAGGTTTGGTTCTTTGAACTTTAAAATAAAAGTGCAAAAGGGCAACTAAGGCTGGACAAATAAGAAATCGGCGAGACAAGGTCGGGGCAAGGACTAAGTCCAGTATACTCGAACTGCTCGGAGTAACTCTAGTAAGCTGGTTAACTAGTTGAAGAAGGTTCAAGTCTGAACACATGTTTACAAACTCGCTGCACTGAGATGAGGATAGGCTTGGAACAGGGTAATGGTTTAACCACACGATATTAGGGAAATTGAAATCGCAGAAAAGAAAAATTGGGGAGTCAGGAAAATGCGTTATTGCAAGATGCATAGCATCATGTAACTTGCTTACGAAGCTGGAGCTACACTGAGGAGGACGGTAGCAAATACCAAGAATGCATCTTTTAAAATTCATCACTACACACACCCAAGCAATTTCCAGGTCACGTGGTACATTTACACTGAACGAAATAAGAGCTTCGGTAATGGCAATAAGTACACCACCTCCACTTCTAGCCCCTCTGTCACGTCGGTACACGTTGAAACGCTTGGAACCTTAAAAAGTTTTGTTGTCCCAAACCATTGCAGATAACCAAGTCTCAGTTAAAACAACAATATCCGCGTCACAAGAATCAATGACAGAATGAAGTTCTTGTCTTTTGTTTATAACACTACGAATGTTAGTAAAAAGCACAGATACATTATGGCTTGTGCACTGCTAGCCACCGTCCCCTCCTAGTTTCCTATAATTAGGGTCCGCGTTTTCAGTTTTTATTTTTTCAAAATTCGGCGTACTTTCTTCGATGTTTATTTAAAAATTGAATTTTCGTTTTTGTTCGGTGTATATTTATGTCCACAAAAGATTACCGTCTTTTTTCGGTGAATGAAATAAACACCAATGGACACCGGATCAGATGATCCTTGTAGCTCTGATATTTGTGATCACTCAAAGAATAACGGCACAGATACATTGAAGAAGAAATGAACACTTTTGGCAAATCTGTGCAACTGTAAAAGAAACAAGAAAAAAAAACAGACTTACAGACAAGTCAGATTTAAAGCCTATGCCCAAAAAACATGGAACTTTACCTTCTGTACATCAGGATTACGCGATCTTATTGTACTAAACACACGTGTACTTTCCCTGGTTCTCGTTTATCCGCACTCTTTCTTTCCTGTTAATATGATACTGAGCTTCGAGAATAACACTGGACACTGGCAGGCTGAGGAGGTGAAACGCTGCCCGAGCCAAAATCGGCCAATCAACCAAGTGTGACCGCCAAAAGAGACACGGTGCGACGTTTTGAAGCACAACATATTTCGTGTACTCACTAAACTATGGCTGCAGAGCTTGCATCAAGTCAGTCTCCCTTACGAGTTTGAAAACACGCTCGTACATGGCGAAGTCATGGGGCATTTCGGACTTCACGTTCCGATCGATGATGCGCACATTGAACCATAACGTCGTGATGGCATCTGTGTATCCCATACATTCGGACACGTTTCGACAGGCACTGTCGTTTTACTTTTTCACCACAGCTCTGCGGTACGACTGGAAGGTCAAAGTGGCCTATTGCGGTTAACACCAAATTTTAGAAAATGGAATCGACACTTTTATTGGTTTTTATCGGTTTAATCCGAAAACGCCAAACCTACAAACTGACCTTTTTCGGTAAAAATCGAATTTCCGAAAAAGGATTCGGCATACTTTTATCGGTTTTCATCGGTTTAAACCGAAAACTCAGAACCCTACCTATAGTGAATCATCAGGATTAACGGTGACCCCAGAACGAGCGATTCCTTCAGAAGTGGCACCACCAGAATGAACGACTTCTCCAGATACTGTAATACTTTTATTTTAATGGTGGAATTTTCTGAAAGTGAGAACCGTAGAAGGATTGCTATATACCGTAATATCCCGATTCATCGCCCCCCCCCCCCCCCGTTTTGGGTGAAATATCGATTTCGTAGAAAGCACCGAGTCAACGCCCACCCCCGTTTCGGGCAATCGATATCGTAAAAAAAGCACCGAGTCATCGCCCAGACCTGAAAAACGTCAATTCCGAGCCCCACAAATGGCAAACAGAAAAAAAAAAGAAAAGAAAAGAAAGGGCGCCCTCCTGCATTTTCACGACTGCAAAATCGGAGGATGCGTGTGCAGAAGAAACACAATAAAGATAAGAAAGCGAACCTATATTTATCTGGCAAACAAAAGCAGACACGTTTCCGATCCTTTCTCTCCTGCCCGCACCCCCCCCCCCTCCCGAAAAAGAAATAAATATAAAAGGCCAGAAGGTCCATTTGCAATATAGCGCCTGGACGCGCGGATCATAGGGTCAAAAAAGATCGTAGGAGGGAGAGAAAGAAATAACAGAATGCCGCTTTATGTTCTTTTTTTCTGTTCATAACTGAAAGTCTGTTTTCACCGAAAAGATAAGTCAGGCTGCGAAACCGCAACTTAAATAGGACGCGGATCGGATGACTAACTCAATACTGCGAATACAAGTGGTTCAGAACAAAAAGCTTCGTTTGGATTCGATTTTCTTTGTCCAAAACCTACTCCGGCCGACTTGGCATTCTTTGAGAACGTCGCGACCACTCCGCGCGAAGTCGGAGTACGTTTATAGAACGCCGCTTCCTTTTGTTCGTTACTGAAAGTCCGTGTTCGCCCAAAAGATAAAAAACCCAAAAGATAAAGTCCATGTTCGCCCAAAAGATAAAAAAAACCAAAGCATCACCCCCCCCCCCCACACACACACACAAGCCAATCGGGCGCCGGCGCAGAGCGTAACCAGTGGCTGCGTTCTGAGAACAACTAATGGCTGCGCTCCGCGTCTTGGCCGCCCGCAGCTCCGGTTGTACTGCCACAAAAAGTTGTCCCGGAACCGCGCGCGCGCACGCACAAACTCGAAGGTCATTGAGTTTGTGCGTGCGCGCGCTCTCCGCGGCAACGGTCGCGCCCGCGGAGAGAGCCTTTTTATGGTTTTCGCTTTTGTCATCTTATTTTTGCTTTTGTACTGGGTTCGTTTTAGGCGTCGGTTAAAGGCTGCCGGTTTGCTTGGTTCCGAAGTCGAAAAGGAAGCGGGGACCCGCTTTCCTTTCGGCTTTCGTCACCTATGCTCGGTCACTGCAACTTCTTGCGATTTTTTTTCTTTCTTTTTTTCGATGATTCTCTTTTTTTTTTTTCCGTTCACGTTGGACCGAAGGCTGCAGCGGTCGTGGCTTCGAATTGCGCTTGCTCGGAGGAGGCGGAAACGAGCTACCCGCGATGCAGTGGATTTTGCTCGACAGTAATATGAGTCGCAAGTAAGATACCAACCCGAGATTTGAGTTCAGTTAATCTCCTGTCTAGCTTCGCTATACACAGACAAAAAAAAATCACATTTTTAAACTTTTTCGAAACTTTTTGAGCTCGGTACTTGAGTCATGGCCCACCCCACAATTTTTGAGAATTTCAGGCGGTGGGGGGGGGGGGGGGCGGGCGGGCGGGCGTTGACTCGGGATGTTACGGTAGTTGATTAACATAGTAAAATGCTGGAGAGCAAAAATTAAACCAAGACATACTAAAGCTATAAGAGCAGAACTATGTTTCGAGCAGAACTGAATCTACGACACGAAACATGGCCTGTCATTTTTAGCTCTCGATACATGGGAACGGGGGCTTGCAGCCGATTCCTTTGCGGGCCGCGTCGCAGTGAGTGGAGGGTTGCGTGTTTGAGACCCCTGATCTAGGTACACTCATCTATATACGATGTATCATTGTTTTGACATACCCTTTCTTATTCTCCATCAAGAAATACTTCTAAGACATGCTGCTCATTCTTGCTCTTTGAAACATGCACAAAGCATGATCGAATTGGAAGTACTCTTAAGTCCAGGAAGTTTTGTCTTTACTTAGTTATATAAGAATACCACGTATACATGTTGGGTTGAAAATGTGGATGGATGGAAGGATGGATATTGACGGCTGTAGCATTTATAACGGGCATTACCTTGTGCCACCTAGCCTAAAAACATAAAAAATGTGATTCTGCCCCTTTTAGGCCAATGCTTTTCTGTAAATATTATTGGGCTGTGGGGGGGACATACCTGCCAAGTTTTACGATTTTATCGTAAAGTGCCTGCTTTCTTATGGTTATTGTATTGACAACAATATTTCTATGATTTTTCCTGATCCTGTGTAAAAATATATAGTAAATTGTTTTTGCTCGAGCTGCATCTCGCCAGTTTGCAATTTGGTGTGGGCTACACTGATACATTGACTGTTATGCTAGGGGGCGCAAGCTACCGCTTATTATAAGGGGTATAGCTGCTAACACCTATGCAAATCTAAAATAACTTTCTGTTTAGGAAATCTTCCTAGTGGCAGTTTGGGTTGTCGCGCAAGTTGTGCATTGTTTTACCAGAACTTTTTCGCATGATCCCTTAAAACCATCTTTACAACAAGATGTCGGGAAAAACTATGTTCAAGTGTTCATTCCCAGCTATTCGACCGACTTTCTATTTATCAGGGCGAAAGGTATGCATGTTGTAGTAATTGTGCCGCGGCAATGTTCTGTGTCATCTGGTTACGAACATTCTGTTCGTACTGAGCCGGGACATTCTGTTTCATCTCAGTACGAAAAAGCACAAGGACTCTGCAAAACTAGTTGAAACGAATGAGAAGCTTTGATGGTACATCAGCCGATCAACGGATCCCAAACTATTGGAGCAGAATGCCTTTTTACGGCATTTTTACGGCATTTACTTGCAGAATGAACACACTTTTTTTCCGAAAAATCGACGCAAAGTTGGGGGGGGGCGTACATTATCCCAAAAAATCGACGTAACTTCTTATGTCATTGCGCGCGGCATGCGACTCCGAAACCAAACTGTGATGCGCAAAAAAAGCTCCTCTCTATGTTTTTTTTCTTGCTTCCTGTTTTTTTTGCACGCTTTGCTTAGGCGAAGGCTTCTCCGCTTTTCTTTCTTATCTCCTTTGCGCGCAACCCCAAGACCAAACTGCGCTGTGCAAAAAAAAGAAAAAGCTCCTCTTTATGTTTTTTTTCTTTTCTCTTGGTTCCCTGGGGTTTTTTTCTTTGCCGCCTTTTGCAAGCTGTTTTGTTTGCCCACGCCCATGCATTCGCGACCTCCCTGCACCAGGATAGAAAAGAGCGTTCATTTCGAGGGCTTCTCGCTTCTCTTTCCAAAGTGCGAGGAGGAAGCGAGGGCTTCTCCACTTCTCTTTCTTATCTCCTTGAGCGCGGCGCGCGACCCAAAGTCCAGACTCTGCTGTGCAAAAAAAAAAAGAAAAAGCTCCTCTTTGTTTTTTTTCTTGCTTCCGTTGGATCTTTTTTTATTTTTTTAACACCTTTTGCAAGGCGTTTTGTTCGCCCACGCTGCCCATGCATTCGTGACCTCGCTGCACCAGGATAGAAAAGTGCGTTCATTTCGCACGCGTGGGGGGAGGGGATCAAGATTTTGACGTCCTAGTTGGGGGTGCATTTAATATGCAAGTGAAACAAAAAGTCAAAATTTTGAGAGCCGACTTGGGGGATGCGTTCATTACGCGAGTGCGTTCATTGTGCGAGTAAATACGGTACGCTTGTGCTCTATCCAAGACAGCTGCGATAATGAAGGGAAGGGCTGAAAAGGAGATTGGCGATGTTGTTAGTAGTTTCAGTAGCGTGCCGTTCTCGGTCGCGACTGATGTAAGCATGTGACGTTGGCAATGACGCCAAGCTTTATCCTATCGTAGTCACGTTTTGTGACTAAGTTTTGAAGAATAAAACGGTTTTTGTATTTCTTCACACAATTGTAGTGGTTTTTGGCATCCCCTGTAGTATTTTCAGCATTGTAGGTTTCGCAGGTCTGGAGTGATTGCTGAGAGCCGATTGGGAGGTGCGTTTATTACGCGAGTGCGTTCATTCTGCGAGTAAATACGGTATATCTTCAAATTTAGCCCTGTATGTGTTTATTCCTAAGACTCCCGCCCCTTGCTTCCTTTTTTTTTTTTGCACGCTTTGCTTAGGCGAGGGCTTCTCCGCTTTTCTTTCTTATCTCCTTGCGCGCGACCCCAAGACCAAAGTGCGCTGTGCAAAAAAGAAAAAGCTCCTCTATGTTTTTTTCTTTTCTCTTGGTTCCCTGGGGGTTTTTTTGCCGCCTTTTGCAAGCTGTTTTGTTTACCCACGCCCATGCATTCGCGACCTCCCTGCACCAGTTATCACCTTGCCAAGGTGTGCAAACAATTGCCAGACTGATCTTCAACCAAAACGTGGCTGGCCTGCCAATGTGCATAGAAGAAAGAGGCCAGACAAGCTACAAAGTGGCCAGGGATGACAAACCTGAAGAACATCATAACATAAGGAAAGAAGGAAAGGTTACACATTTGGCTGGAAAGCCCCGATAAATTGAGCCAATCTTTGGTGCCAAGGTCATGCCTTTTGAAGGAAGCGAAACGAGCAGCCAAAAGTAGTGAAACTCGGTGAAGTTTGTAACCCAAGGTCTTAATTAAGCTCTTTTTATTTGTGGACCTTTTTATGTCTGTAATAATAAGATAAACTTGCATGTGTTTACCTGGTTTGTTCCCAGAACTAGCTGACCTTAGCCTGCATTCCGGCTTTTAATATTCACGAGGCAGAGTTACATAGAGGGGGATTGGTGCACCAATATTGTGTCCATATAGCGGGCATCCGTATTAGCGCGACATGACTGCACCACATGTACTTCTACTGATAAGTTCATGGAAGAATTTCCATCAGAACTGCCATAATCAGTCATTGCCAATTAGAAAATGTCCTATCTAACAATCTCCACATATTGTTTTTGTTCTAGTTTCTGAATAATTATGTATCCAGCCTCCCAAAAGTATTCAGATCCAGATTCTAAATCCAAAGGTACTGGGTGAAAACATTTTTTTGTAAAAGAGAACAATTTTTGGAAAACAGGAAAACTCCAAAGTGAGAGATATGTGAAGTATAATTTATAAATAAAAATAATAAAAATATGTGAACTTTTTAGGATTTTTATTTTTCAAGAAAAGGGACTTTCCTTAATATTGCCAGATGCATTTAAGTTCTTCCGTGAATCGAATTTCAAAGCAAAACAAAATATTAAAGTACAGCTGTGGCAAAACTGTATTAATGACTTCTTTTGTCCAAACTAATTGGCTATCTTTGTGTGGCTTTCCTTGTGTGAATACATATGGTCTTTTCTTCTAGGTGATGGAGCCACATTGTTGAGGGAGACCAGCTACGCACTCAACGTCACCGAGGACATCTGGTTCGGATGCTGTTCCTGCGCCTATGTCACCAGAGATCAGCGTGGAATTGTGAGCCACTTGGCTGTCCATGGTGATGAACAATTTAAGTGCCAGCATCCTCCCAAGTCGGGCTCTAAGGCCCAAGTGCTCGGCAACACTCAAAAGCACAACAGTGAAAAGCCATTTAAGTGCAAGCAGTGCCCCCGAGCCTTTGCTCAAAATTCCGATCTACGAAATCATAATCATTTGCACACTGGTGAAAAGCCATTTAAGTGCAAGAAGTGCCCCGTAGCCTTTGCTCGAAATTTTGATCTACAAAGCCACAATCGATTGCACACTGGTGAAAGGCCATTTAAGTGCAAGGAGTGCCCCGAGCCTTTGCTCGAAATTCCGATCTACGAAGCCATAATCATTTGCACACTGGTGAAAAGCCATTTAAGTGCAAGCAGTGCCCCCAAGCCTTTTCTCGAAATTCCCATCTGCAAAGCCATGCTCGAACTCACACTGGTGAAAAGCCATTTAAGTGCAAACAGTGCCCCCAAGCCTTTGCTCAAAATTCCTCTTTGACAAAGCATAATCGAATGCACACTGGCGAAAAGCCATTTAAGTGCAAGCTGTGCCCCCAAGCATTTGCTCGAAATTCCAATCTGATAAGTCATAATCGAACACACACTGGTAAAAAGCCATTTAAGTGCATACATTGCCACAAAGCCTTTGCTCTAAAGGCCTATCTGCAAAGCCATAATCAAACACATACTGGTGAAAAGCCATTTAAGTGCAAGCAGTGCTCACTAGCCTTTGCTCGAAATTCTGATCTACAAAACCATAATCGATTGCACACTGGTGAAAAGCCATTTAAGTGCAAGGAGTGTCCCCGAGCCTTTGCTAGAAAAACCGATCTACAGAGCCATAATCATTTGCACACTGGTGAAAAGCCATTTAAGTGCAAGCAGTGTCCCCAAGCCTTTGTTCGAAATTCCAATCTACAAAGCCATAATCGAATGCACACTGGTGAAAAGCCATTTAAGTGCAAGGAGTGCCCCAAAGCCTTTGCTCTAAATTCCCATTTGCGAAGTCATAATCAAATGCACACTGGTGAAAAGCCATTTAAATGCAAGCAGTGCCCCCGAGCCTTTGCTCGAAATTCCCATTTACGAAGCCATAATCGTGTGCACACTGGTGAAAAGCCATTTACGTGCAAGCTGTGCCCCCAAGCCTTTGCTCGAAATTCCTCTCTGCAAAACCACCAACAACTGCACACTGGTGAAAAGCCATTTAAGTGCAAGCAGTGCCCCCAAGCCTTTGCTCAAAATTCCTATCTACGAAGCCATAATCAAACACACACTGGTAAAAAGCCATTTAAGTGCAAGGAGTGCCCTCGAGCCTTCACTCGAAATTTCGATCTACGAAGCCATATCCGGTTGCACACTGGTGAAAAGCTATTTAAGTGCAAGCATTGCCCTCTAGCCTTTGCTCGAAGTTCCGATTTACGAAGCCATAATGATGTGCACACTGGTGAAAAGCCATTTAAATGCCAGGAGTGCCCCAAGCCTTTAATTGAAAATCCACTCTGAGAAGCCATAAATGAACGCACACAGGTGAAAAGCCATCTAAATGCAAGCAGTGCTCCCAAGCCTTTTCTCACAATACCAGCCTTTTCTGCCATTATCAAACACACTGTCTAAAAAGCATAGAAGTGTAAACAATGCCCCAAAAGCTTTGCTCAGAATAGAATTTTATCTGCCAGAACCAGATGCACACGTGCAGAATGCCTTGCAGTTGACCTGCAAGTTGAGCCTGCCCCATGTGTAATCATTAAACTCATACAGAACTTGATGCCATTTCAGTCGAAGGGTACAGATCCAGGAGGCGTCATCCTCTGCTGGAGGAGGAAAGAAGAAAGGAGGAAGGATGAATAGAGAGAGAGGAGGAAGTGAGAAGGAAACTGGGGATAGGCTCCCGAAAATTTGTTGAGAAAAGAAAAAGGGGGACTTGCGGTCGGGGAGGTCCCCGGCGATTTGTTGTTGGGAAGCACACGAATAGACCCTTTGCAAGAATCCCAAAAGCCCACGCGCGCTGAATAATGGGAGTCCTCGGTATGCCCCTCTTCCCACTACCACGGGACCACGTGGCATACATGAGCAGGCGCAGGTTACCACGGCAACAACAGCCAAGTCGGGCGAGCGACGAGCCAACGGCTGCCCCTTTCTCATCCCTCTCCTTTGTACCGGCTCTGTCGTATGCTGCACCAATGCTTTGTCGAACCTGTCTGAAACCTGCCCCGGTTGCAGTGCAAACTAAATGGATTCGGTGACACTTCAATAGGTGAAGGTAGGTTACGACGAATAACGTATTTAAATAAGTTCACCTGTAGCGATGCCTTTACGCTGCCACAGATATGGTACGCCGCCAACGACGTACAACTCGGTGGGATGGCGGATGGCTGCAACGGCTGCTGGCGGTAGCTGCCGGGACGTGCGCAGTCGCGGTGGCACAACGAGAAAGTGTGTGATCTGTTCCGAGGGTTCCCCAAATTCCCTGCCGTCGCAGCGCTGTTTGTTTTACAAAGGGTCTATTGGAATGTGATATCTTGTTTTCACGTGCTTAGGGCGTTCTACCGGATTTAGACTGTTTTTGAATGTTCGACTAAACGCTGGTCACTTATTGCTACAGATAATTAATGGGGTTAATATTTTGAATACCATTGACTCAGCACACCGTGGCGATTTGTAAGCGGAATGGGAACAGCCCCTTTCAAATAAGTTTGGGAAACAAAATTTTACCCAGGATTGACCCAATCCCAAAAAAGCTATAATTCACGTTGTTAAATAGAATAACAAAGCAACCCAAATTCAAAATGCTAAGAAAGCAGCTATACGAAATCAAATCCATTAACCTAGTACGTTCTTGAAAACCTGAGATATTGGTCCAATGTAAAGAGTGCACGCTTATTGCTCCTGTGCTCCTAAGAGTAAAAATAAGTTCCGAGTTCAATGAATTGAAAAATCAACACAAAATCTTTTTGTTAGTTATATCTTAAATCGCATCCGCCGAGTGCTCTAAGGCATCGGGTAGTGCTTAGTGATGATATCGAGGACTCGGAGGAAGGGATCATTGCAGTGGATGGGCTGTCTATGGACATCCACTACAGCCAGTCAGGTGGTGCAGCGAAGCTGCTGTCCTTATTTTGCCAGCTGCAGGGGTGGTTCAGTTGTGCTATTTGCGCCATTTTGACAGATCCCTGCTTGCCTGCACCTTGCTGCACATACCGTATTTACTCGCACAATGAACGCACTCGCGTAATGAACGCACCCCCCAAGTCGGCTCTCAAAATTTCGACTTTTTTTTCCCTCGCGTAATAAACGCACCCCCAACTCGGACGTCAAAATTTTGAACCCCTCCCTCCACGCGCGCGAAATGAACGCACTTTTTTTATCCTGGTGCAGCGAAGTCACGAATGCATTTGCAGCGTGAGCGAACAAAAACGCCTTGTGAAAGGCGTTAAAAAAATAAAAAAGATCCAACGGAAGCAAAAAAAAGCATAAGAGATTTCTTTTTTTTTTTTTGCACAGCGCAGTTTGGATTTTGCGTTGCGCGCCGCGCGCAGGAAGTTAAGAAAGAGAAGCGGAAAAGCTCTCGCCTAAGCAAAGCGAAACAAAACAGCTTGCGAAAGGCGGCAAAAAAAAAAAGAAATCCACGGAACCAAGAGAAAAGAAAAAAAAACAAAGGAGCTTTTTTTTTTTTTTTTTCTAGAGCGCAGGTCGGTCGCGAGCCGCGCAAGAAGATAGGAAAGAGAAGCGGTGAAGCCCTCGCCTAAACAAAACGAAACAGCTTGCGAAAGACGGCAAAAAGAAAAAAATCCACGGAGTTAAGAGAAAAGAAAAAAGCATAAAGAGGAGCTCTTTTCTTTTTTCGCACGACGCAGTTTGGTTCCAGGGTCGCGCCGCGCGCAAGGAGATAAGAAGGTCGCGAAAGCATGGGCAGCTTGGGCAAACAAAACAACTTGCGAAAGGCGGGGAGGGGGGGGGGGACAACAAACAAACACAGAAGCAAGAAAAAAACAAACAGAGAGGGGCTTTTTTTTTTTTGCGCATCGCAGTTTGGCTTTGGAGTCTCCGCGCCGCGCGCAAAGAGATAAGAAGTTACGTCGATTTTTGCGGGATAAAAGGTCCGTTCATATTGCGAGTAAATAAGGACGCAAAAATTTTACCTCGCGTAATGAACGCACCCCCAACTTTGCCTCGATTTTTCGGAAAAAAAGTGCGTTCATTATGCGAGTAAATACGGTAATAGCTGCCAACTGTGCCAAGGTCAACCAATTGGTTTTTGGGATAGTTTTCGTTTTCATCTGGCAACTGTGGGAATCCAGTGGGGTTTGGCCATCACAATCCAATCCAGGTTTCCGGCTCCGCGGCATTGTTTTACAGGGTTCCCACCAATTTTACCGACATTCCTAATGCAGCACAGTTTTAAGTTTTAGTTGCATTTTGAAGAGCACTACTGAAGATTAGCAAGCACAAGTAATTATTTTTTCTTGCTTGCTCATCTTCAGAAGCGGGACACTGTTTCATACGAATATTCTCGCACATGGTTCCTATTTCGTTAGCATGCTCGGTCAGGACT
Organism: Ixodes ricinus; assembly: GCA_037355805.1. Lineage (NCBI taxonomy): Eukaryota > Metazoa > Arthropoda > Arachnida > Ixodida > Ixodidae > Ixodes > Ixodes ricinus. The sequence goes on from JAZHYW010011680.1 coordinate 116,534, forward strand.
GCTTGGTTACGAATTGTTGCCTTTTTTCACGTCAAATGACCTGAATCCTTGATCATACAACTCTTTAAAATGTCTATACATTAGGGGAACCTAGAATATTTATTATTGATTATTTGCTCGTTTCACGTGATACGACTTCGCATAGTGCTACTTTACCTCTATCTAGAGCCGGGGTATCGAAACTCCGGCCCGCGGATGCACTGTATCCGGTCCGCAGACAGCCACAGTCTTTCCAGTGATACCTGGCTCGTGGCCTGGCATCACTGGAAAGACCACGGGAGAGGAGGCCCTCTCCAGCGTTCGCTCTGCAAAAGTGTAAAGAGGTGGGAGGAACTTTCACGTTACTCTTAACCTGTCAAGAACTATAGTATAGCCTAAATGTTGGTTTTTAATGGGCATGACGTAACTGATCGCATAAATACATGCCGGCATCACTAATAGGGAACTGCACCGAATTGCTCCACTTACATGTGTACTGCTCCAAAGCTGCTCCAAAAAGCAATTTTTTTCTGATACAAGGTGCTCCATAAGGATATTTTTTCTGCTTCAAAAATTACTCCAAATTCAAAGCTGGCTGGACCACCACTCAGCTGGCATCCTCTCATTCCTCCCGCTGCAGCCCCTCGCCTTTTGGAGCAGGTAGAGCTAGTCGAGCATATTAAAAATATTAACCCCATTAATTATCTGTAACAGTAAGCGACCAGCGTTCAGCCGAACATCCAGAAACAAGAGTTTTTAAATCTGCTAGAACGCCACAACAAAGTGCCCACCACAAATCGCCGGGGGATCTCACCGACCGCAAGACCCCTCTTTTTTGTTTCGCGACAAATTTTCGGGGGTCTTCCCCAGTTCCCTCCTCACTCCCTCCGGTATCTCTCTTCTCTCGAATCATCCTCTCCTTCATTCTTTCCTCGTCTCTCATTCTCCTCTCCCTCCTTCTTTTCTCCTCCTCCTCAAGCTGAGTATGACGCCTCTTGGATCTGTACCCAATGGAAGTATACATATACCCGAGCGCAGCATAGGTCCCAAAGGTTTTGCTCGGATGTATAGTTAAGCTTGCCGCACTGAAGCCCTTAGGTGCAATAAGCCCGACAAATTCCAGCAGGTTTCCAGGTCATTGTTTTAACGGTCTTGCTTCATCGGGCACCTGCTATTACACGAGGTTAACAAACCGTAACGGCATTTGCGTACAGCCTGAACCAAGCGGGCCTTTCAAATGCTAGCAATATCCCAGAAACTTCAATCGGAGATCCAGCTTGGTTGGCCACATAGACTGGGCACACAGAGCCAAACTATTTGGCCTTGCTCTGGAGCCTCTTGTCCAAATGCCACCGTTCGTCATCACACAAATGATTCTTCTCCGCCTGTGATCTTGAGGCTGGGTCAATGATTAGGAAACATTGTTTAATGCTTTTCAGAGCAGCTACTCTGTGTTGTGCACCTGAATGTTGATTGGGCCATGCTCTATCTCTTGTCCCAGGCTCCCTTGAACTCTCTCGAAATGTGCTCTTCGAGGCAAGGTCTAATATGTTTGTAAAAATGTCTTTATCGTTTTCTCTTGATACTACTCCTATCTATGAGGAAGATGCAAATGTAACAAAGGTTAATGTGCAATCAGAATTTAATCTTGCTTATTAAAAAAAAAGGTTGGCAGTTAAAGTTCTTACGGTGTTTCTTTCAGCTGCAGCGGAATTCGGTACTGATGTAACGGCTCGTTCACACCCTTGCGACTGCTTAAGACCGGAGAGGCTAAAAACAGGTTTTTAAGGCTCTAGTGAGGGCTTACGACTTTCTGCATTGCTGTGCAGCCGGTCGTGAGCAGTCTCAAGACGCTTAAAAGCCGGTCTTCTCTCAGTCGGTCGTAGTCAAACGCAAGTGTGTGAACGGGTCTTAAGGGCGGACACTACCCAAAAGGGTCAACTTTTGAACCTTTGGCTTAGTATGAATGAAAATTACAGCATATACTGGTAGTGGCGAGACAAAATGCACTGCAAAGTTCCATCTTTGTACATGAAATGTGAAAGAAATTATAGTTTTTATCAGGAACACACTGTCATTGTTTAAGAAAACTATCGTTAGAAAACTAATGTAATACCCAACATTGTCCTTCGCTAGATACACAGCAGAATGCCTGGAGAGTGCAACTGTGAAAACAAAATTTCCAGAAAGTAATTTATTTTATGCTTACGTTGCGCTTTAAAATCAAGTAAATTTATTGCCTTTTATGGCGTCAACAAAACCTTAAATTTTTTATAAAAAAGATTTAGAAAGTAAAAAAAAAGAACAATGCCACAATTGCAGTGTTCATTAAATTCCAGTTATGAAAAAGAACGAGTAAGCCTTTCCTGTTGTCTAATTACCTAACGGCAGTTTTCCTAATGTGAAATTTATGCCAAAAAATGGAACGAAGAAAAATGCGCTCAAAGTGCTCGAATCTCTACCTTTTCTTTTGCATCGATGGACCGAAAATAATTTATAAAAAAATAACTATGCAGTGCAAACAAATAAAAGGTTCTGGGAATACTCTGTAGGTGTTGATGGATGTAAACATGGCATTTTTCAAAATCTTTTTTTCAGAAGTTTCTTTTGCTGGGTCCATTAAGTACTATGAGTTAACTTTTTCCAAGATTTTTCTTTTTACGTCCTGTACTCTGCTAAGACCTTATTCTATTAGTTTCCTCAGTGGGGGACTGATTGCTGAGTGTGTGTGTGTTTACCATAACACTTCCTGCTACCGGTCGGGACATTGCTATTTGAACATCCCTCGCACAGCCCAGCAGGGTTTGCTATAAATTGGCACTGTACCCATTTTGAAAACAGTGTAATCCCCTTCGGGGCTCCATATATGAAAGTTTTGGAAAATTTGGAACTGACAAGCATGCTTATACTCTAAGTGTTTTTGCCTTCCTTCTTTGTACTGGCATCTTCGCAATCATGTATTTATATGACACATGCTTTGAGATGTTACTTTATGTTGTGTTAGGTGTTCCCAATATTTTCTTGCTCCGTGTGTATGTTCCTGGCAGTTGTTTTATTGTTGCCTGGCTGTCTGCATCAGAATTGGGTGTCCTTGTATGCTGGAAAATTCCTCTTGCTTGTTTTTGTGTAACACAGGTTAGTAGTTTGTTTTTCTGCTTCACTGATGGCTAACATTCTTATATTTTTTATTGCAATGAGGAGGGTCGGTGAAGCCAAGTTTCAGTGAATACCAACTCAGCCATGAATTTTCTTTGGTCACAGGGTCCTTTGAATTTTCGCTTTGCTCAAGGTGTGTTTATTTTTGCATCGTGTAATTAATGTCAAAACCTATCTTTATTTCAATGATTTTTTTTTCTTTTTACTTTTATGCCGTTTGGCTTGAACAAAGTCTGTGGATAATAAATATTGTATCGGGCTTTTGTTTCACTGTTTCTCAGAAATAAAGGTCTATAGTCAAGTTGCCTCAGTGTTGTTAACTTTTTCGTCTGCCATTTTCATAATTTAGCTGAATCAAATGTGGCACAGGCAGAGTAGCTCTTTAGAAAGTTCCCACTTTGCCATCCTATTTGATGCTGGGATCTCGCTGTAGCATTAAGAGAATGACGGCTTCGGGTGTCAGTTCTGAAAATTGCCCAATTTCTGCCTTCCACGGGGCTTATGTCTAAGGTGACATAGGCAGAAAATTATTAATTTCCTGGGGGTCGACGAGCCCGCCTTAATCTTCCCCACACACACATATATATATATATACATACATATACACTGATTTGATTAATTTGACAGAAAAAGAATAAGGTTGGTAACATAAGTAAACAACGATGTCATACTAGCCGGTGGTGGCCCAGTTGCATGGCAGAGCACTTTCCGACGGCATAGAGCGGTCTCCCGATGGCCCGCTTAACGGACTCGCCGAGGAAGTCTGTCCGTAGGCTTCGTACGGAAAGGAAGCGGGAACGCTTGCATGCATTTCTACGGCATTCACGGAGCCCGAAAGGTCCAGACACTACGCTTTTCACCAATCAAGAAAGATTCTTAGAGCCAATTATATAGGCCGCCTTCGAAACACAAACAAATCACAGATGAATGTCAAGTTCAAACACAACCGGGAGCAGAGCCTCGACCGAAGAAAACAAACAAATTCATTTTCTGTTTATTTTGTTTTACCGACCGTTCCAACGATTGTCGGCGCCGAGGCATTCTTTTCCTGCGTATTTTCTATCATGTGCAATTTTCTTGCTATTCGTCTTTATTTTTGTCTAGAACAGGGGCTATGTTGCGCTTTTGGACTCCCAGGAGACTAGGAAGAGGGAAGTGACGTCAACAACGCTCTTTGGATGTTGATTGGTGGAGTCGCTGATGACGGTGAGTTTCGCGATGCGAGATACGTTCATTCACACCTACGTCACTTCCTTCCTAGTCTCCTGGGAGTCCAAAAGCGCAACATAGCCCCTGACCCCCAAAAATGCTGCTTCTTTAATGTTTGCAAATTGTTTGCACACTCATTTTTCTCATTACTCGGCTTTCGTTAAGCTACTGGCATGAGCCGGTGGACCCTCTGACAACCGACGATATTTGCATTCAGCCAAGATATCGTCGCAAGATTATCGCAATGTGTTGAGAACATCAAGAGAAACCTTCTGAACTTTTGTTTAAAGCACTTCAAGGGCAACTCCGCTTCATTTTTGATATCTAGAAAACTATGCAGCCCTCTTCAGTATTATATAGGAAGACCCCATGTCAAATTTTACAATCTAATTCCGTTTATATATTTAATAAACTGGCCAGCAAACTTTCAAATGAGCCAAGTCGTCGAAATCTGCCAACTCTAGCGTGCGACGTGAGGCGCAATCATCAGCGCAGTCAATGCGATGGAGTTGGAGCGGCAAACGTTGAACAACTACGTCAGAGGCATGACTACGTCATTCTCACGTTTTGTTTGTTTTTACTTCTCGGAGCGAAATTGAACAATGACATCATGAGTTTCTCCTCCCGGTGTTAGCTTTACGGCGTCCACGTGATCACCGTAACGCGGATGCGCTAGTTTGCGCTGCCCTGCGCGCAAGGAACTGCAGGTCGCGCTGCCCTGCGCGACCTGCAGTTCCTTACGAACAGCTGGCGGAAGCACAACGAGGCGACCTCGAACTACAACGCCTACGGACAACGTCAACGACATTAGTCTTTGAAGACATCCGCATGCCCGACTGTGACGACACAGTTGCATGTGAAGTTTCGACAGGTCGTCCCCGCCCCTTCGTACCAGCGGACCTGCGACGAGCAGTTTTTGATTCCCTGCACTCCTTGTCCCATCCCGGGATACGAGCAACCCAGAAACTGATAGTTTCGCGGTTTATATGGCCTCGTATCAACGCTGACGTGAGGTCCTAGGCCAAAACGTGCGTCCAGTGCCAACGCTCGAAAGTTCACCGGCACACCAAGACGCCCTTGGGAACTTTTAGCACACCGGACACCCGCTTCACCCACATTCACGTAGATATCGTAGGACCACTTCCTCCATCCCAAGAAAACCGGTATCTTTTTACCTGCGTCGATCGCTTCACGCGGTGGCCCGAAGCGGCACCAATGAAAGATATCACCGCAACAACCGTCGCTCGCACACTGATTGAAATGTGGATTAGTCGCTTCGGTGTCCCACAGACGATCACAACGGACAAAGGACGTCAGTTCGAAGCGACTTTATTTCGAACTCTCTCCGACTTCCTTGGAGTTCAACACATCCATACGACGTCATACCATCCAATTTCCAACGGCATGGTAGAGCGTTTTCATCGTCAGTTGAAAGCCTCCATCAAAGCGCCAACCAACAGCTCAACATGGACAGAAGCTCTTCCACTCGTCTTGTTGGGAATCAGAACAGCCTTCAAATCGGACATTAATTGCAGTTCAGCTGAACTCGTTTATGGCACGTCACTCCGCTTGCCCTGGTGAATTTTTTCTTCCTCAGCAAACACCTCACAGGAAACAGCAGAAAACTATGTCCAGTGGCTGCGGCTATTAATGAAAGACCTTCAGCCGACCTGCCCAAGGACGCCCTCCACAAGACACACTTTTGTCAGCCGTGACCTCAACAAAAGTATGCACGTGTTCGTTCGGCGTGACGGCATGAAGAAGCCCTTGCAGCCCCCGTATGACGGCCCCCATCTTATACTACGTCGAGACAACAAGAACATGACGCACGATGTCAACGGTCGAGAAGAAGTAGTCTCTCTCGACAGAGTCAAGCCAGCTCACTTAGCACCCGATTTCTACTCATCCGTAACCACACGCCTTCCAAAGCCACCTCGCGTGAGGTTCCAGATGAGCACCAGCCTGCACACGCACCCCTCGAAGCCAGGAACGCTCGCCAGCCCGCTTCCTCGCTAGGGGGGAGTACCTGTAGCGGCAGCTATCGGCAGCGATCCAGCGCTTGAACGGCGCCAAGCTCACGGGACAGGCACGAGCTAAGGACACGAGGTGCCTGGACCACGAGCTGCACGGAATCTGGGATTCGGCGACAGGCCCCTTGATGAGCTAGTCAAAAGGACAGTGTATATATTGTAAATAAATATGTAGAGTGTGATTTACCAAGCCTCCACTCCTACACTATCTATACCGTGTGTCCATACATTCATCTAAAATTCCTGTCACGAAGCAATGAGATGTTGACACAATCTGATCCAATAGTAGTAGCTATACGGGGGCATCGATCTTAGGTGTCGATGTAAAATGCTCTGGAAAATCGGGGGCCTGCACATAGAAAGCTGACATTTTCAACAAAGTGTGGACGCATTCCTGTGAAATTTCTGGGCGCAGCTTCGTTCCTTTAGAAAGTTATGACAATGCATTCTTGAAAATTTCAAAACGTTTACCACCGGTGGACGTGGTCGTCCATTGTTGGTAAACCTTCACTGGCGATGCCCTTCTTTATTTCAGCATGTTTCCTGTTTTTATGGTCGTCTTTGAAAAGAGGGTAAAACCAGTCATGGGCACGTTACTGCTAAAATGTATCAGTGTTACAATTACAGTTACTCAGAGGAAAAATTAACCCTGCTACGGTTACAAAATTTAAAGACTAACTTGATACAGTTACTTAGCTAAAGTAACGCCGTTACTTTGTCGTTATATTACAAAAAATATTAGAAACATTCAATGGAACCTTCTTTAATATGCATTTCCTTTAACAAATTTTTCGTAAGATATTGTGTTGTTGATTTTTTTAGAAACATTTTCCTATAATAACCAATATTAAGATGTTTGATACTTCCTAATACAATTTTTACCACGAATTATTCCCTGAACGGGTAAATCCACTATATGATAAAGAATTTATGGTTATTTGGCCAAAGTAACAGGCGGCTTTAGTTTTTCAAAATGTTAACAGATACCTGCAGCTGATGATTCATAAGTACTTTAAAATTAAGCGCGACTACCATAAGGTATACACGAATACAACAGCACGCCCGGCACGCGTCTAGATCTCGGGTGTATCCAATCATGGTGGCGAGTTTATACAATCGGTCAATTCTAATTTCGGATTTCTTTGGTGAAACGAAATGGGACGGAAGCAATAAACATCGTGCAAATGGTCAATAAGAATGTAACTCATACCTTGCAATCAGCTTTGTAGATGGGCCACTCCAATCCACTCGTCCATCGAATCGTTTTCTACTGCATGCGCACAACCTTTCATGAAACACGAAGCTTCTCTTGAAAACTTGGAGAGCAATGTAGCGGAAACATTCCTTCGTCAAACCCGCTGAACACGGTAGCGGTGCAAAAGAAGCGCTGATCGAGGTACAAACGGCCACTGCGTGTAGAATTTCAGACGGCTGTTGCGATCTTTTCTCCACCATTTCCTAACCAGATCGGACACGTTTGTGCTCCTCCAGCTCACCACCCCAACTAGAAGAGACCACCCGGAAAGATCACGACGTGAATATCCACAAATCAAGTGATGACAAGTGCCTGTGGTCCCGGCTAGGGGCGGTCTTTCAATTTCAAGAAAACACACAAACTAGCAGAACGACACAGACGGTTCGAGCGAATACTCTTTTTCAAGTGATGGGACCCGAGAAGCAGAGCAATGGGGGTACAACAATTGGGAAACGGGAGGCAAAGCCGGTATTTGGGTTGCAAAAAAAGGGGGAGAAGAGAGCAAATGGGCCTAAAGTCGAGACCCCGCAAGAGTGCATCTGGGAGTTGGACGATTCAAGTTAGAGGGGGCGGAAGTGGCCGAGTGGGCTAACGCGTCTCAGCTCGGAGCGTGGAGCGAAAGCTTGCGCTGGGAACCTCCTGGGTTCGATCCCCGCCGCCCCCGCCCGTTTCGATCTGGATGAGTTTCGTACCGGCACGCGTTCGTGTGATCACTACTGCGTGATGCACGCTAAAACCCCAGGTTAGCGGTTGCACTGCACTGGCTAAATTTCTCATCTACAGCTAAGAGACCGATTACCCGTTGAGGCGCATCTCCATCAAGGCTGTATAAACATAGAGCAAACCAATTTTTTTCAAATTAGAGGGGAAGGAACCTTATGCTTGTTGTCCCGTAATCCTGCGGGCGTTTGGGGCGACAATCACCAAGAACTGTCCTCCGCGAAAATCATTTGCTTCCTCCGTTGGACGAAGAAGAGAGAAAGACTTTAGAGATGCCGCGCTTTGTTATATCTGCGTGCGCTGTGGGCGACGCACTATACACGGCGCGTACGGACACAAACGTCCCCATTAGGGTGCCTACGTGTTTCCGCCGCTCTGCTGTGTAGGCATCATCCCAGTAGGCGAAACCAGCTTGGCAAGCGGGGTCACCCCAAAATTTAGTTTCTTTTTATTTATTTTGGTGCGGGTACATTGAGCCTTTATGGTATGGGCGAAAGCCTTTTCTGTTATCTGGGTTTTATAAGCCGAATAAAGCATTAGTATTATTATTATTTTCTCTCGAGCTCCTGACGGCTTCTGCAGCAGTTTTTGCTGCGCCCTTCCCGTATCAGGACTTCGGACTCTCTCATGCAGTTGCGAGACGATTTGGCGGTAGTGTTTGCAATATTTTTGCACATAAATCTGAGAAGTAACTATAACGACGTTAATCTTTACATTTACTTTCGGAAAATAGTAACCCTGCTACAGCTACAAGTTATTTTCACTAAGCAGTAACGGGTTACAGTTACAAGTTATTGAAAAATTAATTAGTTGCCAGTAACGCGTTACTATAGTAACTAGCTACTGCCCAAAGACTGGGTAAAACCATCTGGGTGTATAATAGGGTGACAGCCGTCACTATCTTTGACTTCTTTTACCATAATATTTTGTTGTACCAGACACTTGTTGCTTGGGGCTGTAGTTGTGGCTCCTGGCTGTCTTCACCAGAATTTGTAGATTGGATGTCGTCGTAGCAAGTTGCAGTGTTTCTTGTTGGCTTTCTTAGCTTCAGGAACATGGCAGCTAGTATCTGGTTACAGGGCATCTGGGAAATGACAACAGATGCAGGTACAAAGTCTGATGGCAGTGTTTCGGTCGTCTGCAGTTTGTGCCGAGTTGAAAGGGTTGGGCCCACCCTGGATGTTGCTGAAGGCAAGAAAGACGTGTAGGATCGCTGACAAAATGAGAACGTCGGCGCGTGTCTTTGAAACGCCCAGCCTCCAGCATGCGCTCCATGTCTTCCGGCATGCTTTGGCAACGTGTGCGTGCTCAATGTGCACGCAGACTCCAAAGCGTTCTCGAACCTGTGTGCGCCGAGAAACGGAGGGAGAGGAGGAGACAAGAATGGGCGGGGACGTCAGAACACCGAGCTCTGATCATGGAGTTATTATAATGTACGCTAGAGGTCCAACTGGCGCTAGTGTGCTGTCGCAAATTAAAGCAGACGGCAACCAGTCAAAAATCGACTTCCGGTGAATGCAGTTCTGTGGGAAAAAGTGAGGGCATTTTCTCCCTGCGCTCGGCTACAAGAGCAAATATCCCGCATAATTCCTACGTACTAGGTAGCTTGGAACATTTCTCAGTCAGGCAGACGAAATGATTGGTCAGTTACAGCGTTTTTCTTTTCGAATTCATCGCATTAAAAATGGTGCTAAAACGGCTTCGTAGATATATTTATGTGCACTGTCGGACACTGTTGGTACGAACACTTCGTCGACGCTTTCCTGCATGGGGGACATACGTGCCAAACCAAGGAATGACATCTGGAAAACCAAGAGAGACGACAAGAACTACACACTAGCACTGGATCAGTAGCTCCCTGTGGGTAAATGATCGAAATAAACTGTAGGCCACGTAATATAGTCAGATTTTCGATAAGTACTGCTTTCTTTCTACTCTGTGCTAAGATGCTTGTTCTATGTTCGAAACGTCACCCGCATGCTCGAAATCTTTGAGAACAAGTGCGTAATAAAAACTCCCGGGCATAGAAAGGAAAAAAAAAAAAAGACATTTTTTAGTTCGCATACTTTATTCTTTACGTTTTGAATGTTTTTAATAGCTCGTAAAGATGCATTTTCATATAGTGACAGGACTGCCATATTAGCAATATATAAGCTTCGACGGAATTCGGTTGTTGTTTTTCCTTAGAATCGTCGCTTGTTTTTACACACCTGCTGTGGAACACAGGTTTGGGCCTGAAATAGAGCGAAGTTAAACATCGTTCACTGATCAAGAGAAATGCGCTATCTAAAGCAATTGCACTTTTACAATGTTAATAAAGGTACATGCTTCTTTGAGCCATTTAGAGGGCGATTCCTCCAAAAATACCCACCTTCCCCAGTCGCTGCATTTGGCCAACCCACCGTCGTCCCTGGCCTTGGTCGTTCCCGTCATGATCGAAGCAGGGTCTTCTTCAAGCTGGAGGGTGTTCGCAAAGCGCGTCTTCGACGCCGTGGACTCCATTTCGCACCGCCCCCGCAACGCCGATCTTCAATTTCCTCGGCGGGCTGCAGCTCCACACAACGCGCGTCTGTTGTCCGCTGTTTTGGTTTCGCTTTGCAACTTACGATACGCCTGATTGCACTGATTCTACAGTTTGACACAGTGATCGCCGGTTCCCCGGGCTCGAGAACTGCCCTAGTTTCTGTTTTTACATATAATAATTTTAAGAAAAACGCGCAATATATAACCAAAATGTAAAAAAAAAAAAAAAAGTTAAGCAGCGTTTTACGCCGGTTCGCAGCAGACGCTCGTTAGGTAACGTAGAGGGCGCGAGACACCACCCAATTCAAACGCTTCAGCTTCAGCCGTGTTCTTTGATCCATCGCTCGCTTAACATTCTTTTCAGCAACAAACGCATCGCGTGAAACGGTGACCGTGGAGTTGATTTCACGTTCAAAGGCTTCTCGACTCAAGAAACAGGTACTGTTCCCAAGACTGAATCGTTAGGTGCGAGGCGATAGCTTTGACATAAACTTCACAAGGCCCTGCTCACGGCCGTGGCTTTATGTGAGACTGCTTCAGCGTCGACTTTTCGCGCGTTTGCGCACGAGTAGCGTCATCTGAATTCGTAAAAACGGCGCGCTCGCCTGACCGTCCTAGGCAATGCACGGACCAAATAAAATTAAAAGAAGACTCGCAGGTAAAGGAGTAATGGACCAATGTAGCGATGCAGACGAGTTGGTTCATGATTACAAACTGATAGCAGCGCGCAAAAAATAGACAAAGGCAGGAATGGACAGGTCGAGTGGCCGAACTTCAACTAAGCGTTTAACGAAGTGTCTAGCGTTACGTCCGTCCGAATCTCCGCCTTCCCTAGGTTCACGGGGGAGAGAGAGGAGGGCGGGGGGGGGGGAGGGTTAGCGTTTCAGTGCTCCGTCCGGACGTAACGCTAGCCACAGCGAACATTTAAAGGGACACTGGCAGGGTATTTATGCTCGCCGAGGTTTTTAGTTGTAGTACATGACATATGAGAGCCCAACTACCCAGAACAGAATTTGCGGCTCGAAATTTGGTTTCTTTCCCCCGAAAACCGCCGATCGAGAACTGGCCGGTTTGAGTCGCGCTCACTCTCTTTCCCGTGGTCACGGGCCGTTTTCTAAGGTTTCGACGCGACCAAATTTAATCAAAGTCGTGGATCATTGAAGGCACACAGTCAATATTAAAAACAGAAAAAAAACAAACATGAAACCCATTTTTTGTGGCTTCTAAAAAGCTGCAAATACGTTGATTGAAAAAAAAGGTAGCACAGACAACCGGAAGCATTCTGTGCGTTCGCTGCATAATTCTCAACATGGCGTCGTTTCGGGTATTGTGGGACTAGCGGATGGCAGCGGACGACGGGCGTTGGACCTCTACTTCAGAACTGACGTTCACGGTACCGGCGAATCCTGTCTTCGATATTCATCCCGTACGACACGCCCGACCAGCAAGCCAATTGCACGAAGACGTCGCCGAGCCTTCGTCCCTTCTCGTGGCTGAAGACATCGCTCGCTCAAACGTCAAGCACGAAGTGCGTACTTCGAGTTGAATGCGCACGCGTACGGTTTCTTTACGAGGTGCGAATGTGGCCTATGCGTGGTGCTGCCCGACTTCAAGCCGGGAGTGCATGTATTGAAGGGAAATCGGCAGCAAACTTCCGACGTAAAGTCTACTGGCTCCATTACTACGCATGAAAAAGTTCCTTCAGTAGCTCAGTGGAAAGACGTCCGCTTCACACGCGACGGGCACAGGTGCGATCCCTGGTGTGGGTGTACCATTTTCTTTTTTGTCAAGCATTTTGCTATGTTTGCATTTCATTTTTAACAATTATCACTGAAGAAAACAAACAATTGTTGTGGACGATACGTCGCTGAACTAAATGGTATGGGATTCCATTTTTGACACCTGTGAACTCAATGTAGTCACTTTTCACAAAATGCAAGGAGCATATGAATCGAGTAGCGTCCGCTTTCCGAGCTTCGCGTAACTGTTCTACAGGAATTGCAGCCAGCCGTTGATCCCGACCCGTTGATCTTTCGGAAACTTGTGCACTCTGCCGCACAATGGCACTTTCAGATGCCGGACATGTGAGGAAGCTCTTCACGCAACATCTTGGGAGTATTCTTTTCGGAGCCGATCACGGGAATTCACCACGGCACTCGGGCACTCACTACTAATTGCCAACACTTAAATGTACAAAACAACTTATCTTGAAGTACAGAACGGCCAGCGGAACAAACATAACTGCAAAGGAATCGCACGGCGATCGAATCCCGGAACGCGTTTCGTCTGCTACGTGCGGAGGGAAAAAAAAAGAAAACCGCACGGTCGGGTGTAGCCACGTGACTTCCGCCACTCACTCTCTCCTCACCACTCCTCCGTGCAGTGCGGGAGTTTCGGTTTCGGTTTCGAGCAGTTGCGTTTTTTGGCTTTATTAAAAAAATATGTGACTCTGTAGCAAAATATTATTTGGGTAATATTCCGACACCATAATAAATCACCTGACAAAAAAGGAAAAAAAAATTTTGGGGGCTGTCAGTGTCCCTTTAAGTTGCGCTCACTCTCTTCTCCGTGGTCACTGCGAGATTTGGGGAAATGTGGCACATGCCAAACTTTTGAAGGAAAGTTCGGCAAAGATTCGGCAAATGTCTGCACACACGCGAGAACGCGACGGGGCCATAGATTGCAAATGAACGCCGTGCGGTTGTGCAGTTACCGTCGTACAGAGCAGTACAACCAGCAGCTACGGCGAAGTGTAGAGTGGACAACACGGTAATTGTGCGTTTGTGAGCCTTTGCGAGTGTGGTATGGTTCAATATTTTCTGCCTCAGGAACAGAAGATCGACCAGTAATTTACGCGGTCCACTGCGCTTCTGACAAAGGATGGGCTACATCCTTAATCACGTGATTTTCATATGACCTTTTCAGTGGATGCAAGGTAGCTGAAACATTGACTGACGATTTCTTTGAAGCACTCGTCGCAATTAAAAATCCTGTTTTCGGCTCATAAGTAGTCTATGTCAAAACAAAATAATATTGCTTTTTAATTAAAATTAAAAAAACTTATTTTCACATAAAATTTGTTTCTTGTTACGCGTGTCTCCCAACCAAACTGCTTAAAAAAAATATGTTTTTTTTTTTTAGGATGTGAGGATGGAAGAATGGCAATCTTTTGCAAAAAAAATTGATATTTGTTTTTATGGCGTTTAATTATCTTTGAATCTTCATGTTTAATTATAAAAATGATAATGACCAGTTATGATCCCGAAATTAGTGAAATAAACATTTTGAAAAACAGACAACCCAGAACTCCATAATTTTGAGCCACTTTTGTGTGCGCAGTTTTTTAAATGATCGTTGTTGCCATCACAATGTCCCCGCTCTATCGCAGTCTTCTCTAGCTTCCATTTCTCACAATATTTATTAACAAAAATTATTTTCCCTCTGTGGAAGAGTGTCGCTACGCATCTACGGTAACATTCAAACACATTTTTCTGTATGTATTTTGAGAGCATCTTCACAAAAAGCGCACAAGAATTTTTGTTTTTAACAGTGTCCTATACAACCAAATTTGACATGCATATGCTTTAGACTACTGTAAACGACTTAATTTTCGCGAGGACCTAAATTTCGCGAATCTCCTCCATTTTGCGAAAAATAGGTCCTGGAACAATTCTGGTAAAATGTAAACACATTAGAATCTATATTGAGATCCCGCCGCGTTACAAAAATTAGAACCCGCGAATTATTCAAAAATTTCAGCCTTGACCTAAATCGCAAAATATTGAGCCCGCAAAAATAAGTCGTTTACAGTATATGGATGGCAACTATCTAGGTTTGATTAGAATGCACATGTATTTATATTTATAAAAACATCAAGACACGTTTGTTAGCCCTTCGAAAACGGTGTTGTTGCAGTTTTCAAATATTTAAAATAGAATTTTGTTGTTCATTACACTGAGTGGTTTAAATGGAGCAAAATAGTTTCTTTTACTAGCCTCTTTTAAGTCTGTTGCCACGTGCCATGTGTGTTTACAAGAACACATTTATTTTCTTGCATGTTCAGAGCATTTAGAACATAAAGAACAAGCTGTATTAAACTAACACAATATTAATGTAAAGAAGATCAAGCATTATAAACTGTGGAAGTTCTATTCAGTTACATTAAATGATAAAAAAATTGTTTTTCCCGGTGTATGTCCCGCGTTTAGCAACACTCGAAACTTTTTGGGGGAAGAGGAACATGGCGGCTTTCCTGAATAGGATGATGCGAGAGTCCCGCAGTTGAACGAATATACAAAACAAATTTAGCATTAATATAGGGACACCTAATGGGTTCCAGCCATATAGTTACCTCTGTCTAGATATTGTATCGTGCAAGTCCTAACTCCTTCAATTGTTTGTATTTTTACCGTACTAGTGAGGTAAGGAACAGGTTGTTTTGACATGTCTTCAAACTCTAAGTCAGGTGGCAAAAGCTACCCTTCATTACTAGGCTCACAGGCATTTCATTTCCTCATCCATTCATCATTGTTATCTCTGAAATGGCCAAATCCTTGGTGTCTCTTTTGTGTTATTCTCATAGGTGTCTGACTAGCTTGATGCTGCTTGGAGGGTGTGCTCACTTTGTTCTTAATTACTGTCATTGCTCATTGCATTTGGTTCCTAGCATCTCAAGTGGTCCCGTGCGTCCCTCTTGATCTTACGAGACTCTCTACGAACCTGACCTTGGGCAGCAATTCGAATGGAACCAATTCAATCCTCAAGTCGAGGTAAGTTTTTTTCTTCATCCTTTTTTATAAACAGGACAGTGACTGCATCTAGACTGCACAATACAATTATATACAATACAAAAACCATCTTTATTTACTTTCTTTAAAAATAATACCATATAAAGCCCACATAAGCCAATAATGGCTTGTGCGTGGGACGCCACAGGAGCCTCTTCTATTGCGCAGACAGTAAAAACAACAGAGCACACCAATATAAATATAAATTACTACAGTTCCACCTCCTTTTACAGCTAATATAAATTCCTCTAACTTGAAAAATATATAGTATGTATAACAGGTCCAATAATATTCGAATTAGTCTTTACATGCTTTATAGGATACTCGAATTCGAGGATTATGGGGTACTTCTATTAAAATGAAGAGAAACGAGAACCTTTTATATTATGCGTTTTTGGGGATACTCCATTACCTAGTTCTATTACATTTTATGGGTCCTTTTTTCTCTGTTTAATTATTAATCTTTTTGCTAGTTTTCTTTTTATTCTGGGGGATTTTATTTTATGTAGCGCATCCAGCAATTTATTATAAAGCTTAGGTACGTAATCTTTCCTTGTGGCTTCTGCATATTTTGTCTTTATAAATGGTTCAACAAATATTTTATTATGCTGTAATGTCCTTTCTTTTACATTTTCCAGGCTATGTTTGTTGTTGCAAAAAATGTTTTATAATACTATCATACTTCATTCAATCTCTGAAACGTAACATTCCTAGTTCTTTATGCATATTGTCCGAGAGATCAGTTTCTTTGCTTCGGCAACCAATATCCCTAACTATCCTTTTTTAAATCGATTCTAGCTTTACCGTAAAATTCCAGAGCAAGCGCCCCCTGCACGCATGTCAAAAATGCCTGCAAAGTGGAGGGGCGCTATCCCGGAACGGCACCAAAATTCAAAATGGCAACGACAAAATGTTTTCGCCAGAAAAAGAAAAAAAAAGTGCAGTGCACACAGATTTAATATTTTATTTATCTCTGAGAACAGACTTTATTAGGCCAAAGATTTGTCACTGCTGTGTTAATTACTTTCAAAACAATAAAAAGACTCCTCAGAGTCGGCCGCAAAAGAAAGTTCGCAGCATTCCGCGATGTTTCCCAACTGCAAGCTGTTGGCTATTTTGACAGCCTCTTCAGAAAGAAGCCGGTTGCTAATCGCTCATTCTGCACTTCTTTCGCGCTCCAGGTATTAAAAGAGCGCGTCGTCCACGTATTCACTGAACACCGGCGCGCCGTTACTTAGCTTTCGTCGAACTTTGGCTTTCCCATAGTTTGACTGTAGCAAATTGTGAAAATTCTTGTCCCATTCCCGTATCCGGTCGAGCTTGATGTGTCGAGACCGTCTGATGTATGCGTCTTTCCCGTTTTCACAATGACATTGGACGACCTCGCGACTTTCTTTGCCACTGTGTAAGAATGCATAGCCGACCTGACACCCCCAAAACAAAGCGACAACGGCGCGTAGTTGGCGTAGTGATCGGGCTGCAAAGTAGGATTGGATTGGATTGGATTCTTGGACTGAACTTCGCAGGCCAGTGTTGCCTGGGCGCGGTCAGCGCGGCGCGTGATACGGGTGCGGAGCGGGGAGGGGCGCTTTCCCGGAACGGCGCAGAAATGTGAAATTAGCACTGAAGTTGGGGGGGCTCTTGCACGGGTGGGGGCGCTTGCTCGGAATTTTACGGTAGTTGTAAATATTTGGCATAGTGCCAATTAACTGTTATGCCATATTGAAGTGTGGATATCCCCCGTGCATTATATATCATTTTAAGTATGAACTGTGGTGCTAGGTCTTGGATGTGCTACATAAGTGTCATTAATAGCGTTATTTTCTTACAAACCTGGTCTATGTGAATATCCCGTTTAATGTGTTTGTCTATATGCATACCCAGGTATTTGACATTATCAGCGTATTTTAACAGGACGCACGAGCAGTTGTTGCAGTTCTGATCAATGCCACTATTGAAATTTCATTTACGATTTGTTCCTTGGGTCTCTAAATTATATTACTTGTGTTTTAGGAACATTTACGATTTTTGGTTTTTACGGTGCCATTGTGTGATGTTATGGATATCATCTTGTATCGTCATTGCCGCTACTTAGCGATATCTATGTGCATATACAATTACTGCATCATCTGCAAATTGAAAGAACTTACTTTTTAACCTAACCTGTGCTATCTCGTTAACATATAAATTAAAAAGTAGTGGACCAAGACTGTACCTTTTGGTACTCCTTGTTAGACCTTAATTTCCTTGCTATACACGGAACTCATCTCTGTTACGTCACGGCGCGGTGGTGGCGCGTCGGACGCACTTCCGGTCCGGGGCTGTGGGCGGAAGGGCCCATGCCAGACGTGTATTCCTGCATTGTTTTGAAAGGAACCAGACAAAAACCTGCCTTCTCGTCAAAATGCCGCGACTGGGGCTGTACCAAGAGAGTCGAGAAAGGTTTGAAGGTCAGTTTTCATGTGCACGGTTCGTCCGAGAACGTGGATATGTGCCGTGAAAAGGGAAAACGAGACGCCGTCGGACCACGATTGCTTTGGACGGGAAGCACTTTGGGTTGAATTCACGGATACTTGTGGTCATCAGATTTATTTGTTTTGTTCCAACATGAACGCCGGAAACCCGTCAAGTTGTACGGACCACCTGCGGACTACGTTCAGTGCGTCTTCAAGTTCAAACGGCCACCTGATCGTTCGAACTGTCGTCTGCTCTTTCAAACGTTTCTGCTTGTCGTCTGCTCTTTTAGAGGACACCGGCCCGTAGACCAAACATGGGCCCGGTACTTGCGATAAGAAGTAAGTGCAGGCCTCAAAAGACTTAAGTTTGAAGGTTGGTAAGCAGGCTCGATGTAAACAGTAGATATAAGGAGATGTTCATCATTGTTACCAGTGGCCATCACCGACTTGTTATGCCTGATTCACTTGGTCCGATTCTGCTTGCGATTTTCAGTAACGACGTCGACCATCTCAGCTACGGTTCACGCTTTTGCAGCCCGAGCGACGTCGCTACTGAAAATTGCGAGCGAAATCTCATCATGTGAATCAGGCTTTAGCGTACATTCCGCGGCGTCCACGCGGAATGAATCGCCGCATGTCAGATTATTCACGCGAAGTTTTGCGGTGTAACGGGCCTCATTAATTTCGCTGACGCCGCTCAAGTAGTCAGACATTGCCAGGAAGACGTAAAATCAACAATTCCAACGCGAAAAGAGCGCGGGGACTCACACCGACGCCGACAACACCGCATTTCAATGGTTTGTTTATGGGCGACGGCGAGCTTGTTGCCCACACCCCCATCGCGCATGCGCGGCGCCGGTGGCGTCCGCTAGGGGCGCTCCGGGCGCTCCGGTTTGTTTGTAAACATGAGTTGGTGTATATGTTGAGCCTAAACATACTGTCGAAACCGATCAGTAAAATAATTTCGGAATAAATCATGTGTCTTCCCTCGAATCCCAGTACTGTATAGTCTATCCATTAATGTATCACCAACTATTGTGTGGAATGCCCTGGTAAATTGTTTGAATAAAGCTAGTACATAATTTCCGGTGTCCATGTTTTCACCTAAATAGTCAAGAAAGTCTTCTAGAAGATCACTGGTTGCTATATGCTCCCTTAATCCATATTGTGTCTGAGATAATAGGCTATATTTTGTGACATAGTGCCTAAGTACTTATTAATGTATTTTCCATTATATAATTTACAACCAAAAGGATGCATACTGGTCTATAATTTAGGAACTTATTTTTCTCACCTTTCTCGTAAATTGGCCGAACGATGGATGCTTTAAGCTTTTCTGGGATCATGCCGCTAGAGAATATGTGATTGCACTACTGTAATATTGCAGGTTTCCCTATAGTGATGTGGTATTTAATGTCTTTAGCACTACTTTGATCCAATTATGCTGCTTTACTAGTTTTTAAATGTATTACATTTTCAATTAGATTTTTGCCATCCATATCGGGGAAAAATAATGAATCACTATTTCTTATTTGATTGGACCGTCTTTCCGTTGTCATACAGCATAGAGTTTTGATTGACTGCGCATATTTTGTATTAAAACTATTTGCTAGTGGCTCAAACTCGTGTTCAAGATTGAAGTTCGTTACAATGGTGTCTTCAATCTTTTTTTTTTTTTTTCGTTGTAACAGTTGTTTTACTTAGAGACCAGCATTGCGCTGTATCTTTTGTCTCAGAGAATTTATTCCAACAATAATTTCTTTTTGTGAATCTTATTAATTATGTACCGTATTTTCCGAGCTATGTAGAGCGCAAGTTCGTCTGCTTCTTGCACAGCGGTTGCGATGATGTCAGAACGCCGAGCTCTTATTGGCTGATTGAACAAAATAGTGGGTAGTCCTCAAGGCATCAAGCATTGAGGTCTACCCACTGTCCTTTCAATCAAAGCCAATCAGAGCTTGGTGTCGTTCTGACGTCACCGCAACTCCTGTGCAAAAGCAGACGACTTGCTCTCCGCATAGTCCGCAGACCGTACATGTCTAAAAGTTGAATGTTCGGCTGTGCGGACTATCTACGCGTGCGGACTGTACAGGAATTTTGTTTTCAAGATCGTTCATTATAACGAGAGGGACGGACTCTGTAAATGAAAGAGTATGTTAATGATAATTTATAAAAAATAAACCTTCCTTGTGATCTCAGAAAGCAGACATTTGTCAAGGTGTGCCTTGTATGAGAAGATTTTTGTGTCGACTATAGTCGGTTACAAGTCAAGAAGGTAGTAGAAGCTCCTCCCCACAAGCGTGATGTGCCCGCTTCAAACGCCTCCGCAGTCGAGAAAATAGTTCCCTGAAAATGTCCCTTCTGCTCCCATGGATAGATATTACCTACAGACAGACCTTGTAACGGGCGACAGCTTGCGCCACCTAGCCGAGGCGAATCATGTATTTTAGGCTCCTACATTACTCGCTCTGGAAGGTTGAAGTAAAAGAAGGCTTTAGTGGCAACAAAAATTGTTTGTTACTACAGAAATAAAAAGTATCTTTTTATTACAGACCTGAACCGGAGCAGTTGTGCAATTATATGAAATAAGAGGCGAAAGACAGTGTCCTTTGCTCTTCAAATAAATATAAATTGTAACTTTTATAAGTAATGCATATATGGTTGTTTGTTTTAGCTTGATAACCTTCCTACACGAAATGGGTACATTCCGTGCATTATCTGCGTTTGTTGAACATGGGAAACAGAGAAAACCAAAAACCCTGCGTTTCGGGTTTTGAAAGCCCCCTGCGATTCGGGTTTTGACAAATCCGAAGACGTCCTTTGTTTTTCAT
The DNA here is from genome assembly GCA_037355805.1 of Ixodes ricinus. Taxonomy (NCBI): domain Eukaryota; kingdom Metazoa; phylum Arthropoda; class Arachnida; order Ixodida; family Ixodidae; genus Ixodes; species Ixodes ricinus. Next base: position 137,480 of record JAZHYW010011680.1, read on the forward strand.
TATCAATCCCAATGTGGAAACAGTGGAATGCAATTCCTCCGATTTTTCTTCGTCGAGAGAGTCTAGTGCAGTCTCGCCGTCTACGTCAAGGCGCCTCTACAGGAGGCATAAGAGCAGCGATGTCCTCAATCAAGTTGCATGGCAGCTCATAATGAACGCGTACGTTCAGGTGCGACACGCACCGCCCGCCAAGCCCGGCCAACCCGACCTCACTGTGGAGGAGTCCTGCATCAAAGTCAGCAAACTGCTTGGCATTGGTGTACGCACCATCCTCGAGATTAGGAAGTAGGCGAAATGAAACCGAGGGTCAAGTTGTGACGCCCTCTCGGAAGCGCTCAGCAATTGAAGGCAAGAGGCTATGCAAAGTCAGGTACGGTGACTTCACGTTGTGCGCGCTGAGATTGTGTGTCCACCGTTTCTTTCGACGGAACGAGGTCGCCACGGTCAAGAAGATAACGGCCGAATTCTGCACGAGCACTGAACTTCCCTCGTTGAAGGCTTGGACTGTGCGTCGCCTTCTTCACAACATCAGATTCGAGCATAACAAGAGGGAACGAAACTCGCGGCTGAATGAATGAGAAGACATTGTCGCATGGCAGCAGAGGTACCTGCATGAGATTGCACGTCACCGACAAGATGGTAGGAAGATCTACCTGGACGAGACGGGAGTGACGGCAGGCACACTGTCTCAAGGGTGTGGGTAGACACGACCGTGGCCTCGTCTCACGATGCCTTCCTGCGTGGTCTCTCGACTGGCCTCAAGCAGCCATCGGGGAAGGGCCAGCGTCTTATTGTCACCCACATCGGCAGCGATGAAGGCTTTGTCGACGGCTGCCTGGACGTGTTCCGTGGCCAAAAGACCTGCGATTACCACGAGGAAATGGATGGCGCCTGCTTCGAGAAGTGGTTCGACGGTGTCCTCGACAAACTGACGACAGGAAGCGTTATCGTCATGGACAATGCTTCTTACCATTCACGGCGGTTGGAAGCAGTGCCGACGACGAGTTCCCGCAAGGACGACATCCGACAGTGGCTGACATCTAAAAAAATTTTATGGGACCCCAAGATGCTGAAGAAGCAGCTCCTCAACATTGTGGCCTTGGTGAAGCCACAGTACCTAAAGTATCGTGTGGACACTGCTGCCGAGACAGCTGGCTGCACTGTGGTCAGGCTCCCACCGTATCACTGCGAGTTCAATACCATTGAACTGATATGGGCCCAGATCAAGAACGGCGTTGCTGCCCGAAACATGACGTTCAAGATCGTCGACGTGGGGACACTCCTCAACGAAGAAGTTGGCAAGGTCACCACTGACAACTGGATTAATGCTGTGAGGCACGTTATTGACATTGAAGCAACGTTCCGATGAGGCGGTGCCACAAGTGCCCACATCCAGCCCATCGTCATCCAGCTGGATGGAGAGGACACCCCATCCGAGAGTGACCTGTATGGTGTCGAGCTGCTTGATGAAGCTTAACGCCAACATTAAGGAGAAAGCGTGGAACATCTCGGAACACTAAACGGTCCTTATGCTGTAAAATCGGATTGTCATTCTTGTCCACCACTGACCTTCCATGTCTCATGTTGTCATGCTTCTTTGCTCGTTGCCGTATAGCGTTGTTCGTGGCTTTTCGATATGGAAGCCACCAGACAAACTTTTTATTTTTGTTGCACTAATGTCTAAGCTGGTCTATACATTGCACTGTGCCATGAATCAGCAGTATAGAGTTCAATTTCGCGAAAACAAAAGTTTGCAGCCTATCTACGGCAAAGACATCAGATGCCATATTGACTTCCTGCTGTCTAAACACCTTCGCTACGTAACAAATTGAATTTTGATTGCAAATAAGCTCTTCTTGTCTAAGAAAATGACACAACAGATCACTGCCAGTGATCTGCTTTAAAGCATAAATTGGACGTCTGTGGCCATTCACACGACTGAGGCCTCTGGGAATAACAAAACCGTGTGTTAGCACAGCGGAGAGCACAATTGCAGTATGAGTGCTCTGTTTTGAAGTCTAAAGGGGACGCCTGTGACCATTCACACGACCGAGGCCACTCTGAGAATAACAGTAACATATGTCAGCACTGTGAGCAGCTGACTTTCAATGCCAGTGATCTGTTTCGAAGCACAAACGTTGTCGGTGGCCATTCACACGATCGAGGCCACTCTGAGAATAACAATGATGTGTGTGAGCGCTGTGGGCAGCTAACTTTCACTGCCAGTGATCTATTTCGAAGCATAAACTGGTCGTCGGTGGCCATTCACACGACCAAAGCCACTCTGAGAATAACAATAACGTGTGTTGACACTGTGGACAGCTAACTTTCACTGCCAGTGATCTGTTTCAAAGCACAAACTTGACGTTAGTGGCCATTCACACGACCGAGGCCACTCTGAGAATAACAACTAACGTGTGTCGAGCACTGTGGGCAGCTACCTCTCACTGCCAGTGATCTGTTTCGAAGCATAAACTGGACATCGGTGGCCATTCACACGACCGAGGCCACTCTGAGAATAACAATAGCGTGTGTGAGCACTGTGGGCAGCTAACTTTCACTGCCAGTGATCTGTTTCAAAGCACAAACTGGACGTCGGTGGCCATTCACACGACCGAGGCCACTCTGGAGAATAACAATAACGTGTGTCGACACTGTGGGCAGCTAACTTTCACTGCCAGTGATCTGTTTCGAAGCACAAACTGGATGTCGGTGGCCATTCACACGATCGAGGCCACTCTGAGAATAACAATAACGTGTGTCAGCACTGTGGGCAGCTAACTCTCACTGCCAGTGATCTGTTTCGAAGCATAAACTGTACGTCTGATGGCCATTCACACGACAGGCCACCCTGGGAATAACAATAACTTGTGTTAGCACAGTGGAGACCAAAATCCCAGTGCTAGTGCTCTGTTTCGAAGCATAATAGGGACGTCGAAAACTCCCTTGAAGTCGACAGCCATTATGGGTCTTGGGTCGCACTTCGGCGAGTCGGCTAACACCTCGTGGTGGATGAGGAGCAGGCTGCCTTGTGCGCCGAGGTGCAGTCTGAAGGGGTGTAGCATAGATTTCCTGACTTTCAGAAGTGCCATTGTACTCGCTTGAAATATATCGTAAAAACAGCACCGATCGCTTGACGTGAGGAAAAGTCTGCTACAACATTGATGAAGGGTTGGTGAGAGGACGGGGATCTGGGGAATGCCAATGCCGGTAACTGGGCCTAGTTCAGTTAGACTCAAGCTTGATATTGTCAGTCTTGCAGGAACGCTGTGATGAAGTGAAGCGGTCGTCCATCGAGACCTCAGTTTTGAGCCCCCTGGACTAGTGCAATGTAGAGGATTAAATTGAACCTTTTTGGAGCCAATAAGAACCACAATGCACAGATTGCAGCCAGACTTGTTGCCGAGGGCAGCGTTGTGAAGTACTGAAAGGTCGTTTTTGAGTGCTTGGGTGGCTTCTGAAACTGGTTTAGAATGAATGGAGGTATTTCTGGGTTTTGTGATGCTATAGTCTGTAACAGGCGTAATGCCCTTTTCCGTTGGTGCTGCTGTAGTGCTCCCATCAGCTGGCCCAGAGGTTAAATAGGTGCAGGTCATGATTTGGGGTCCCTTCTTGCACCCGGATCAAGTGGGTCGCCTCCTGGAAGGCCTGGGGATGTACTCTTGGAGCGGAATTGTAGGATCCGTCTAATGGGCTGCTGAGAAGTTATCCCATACGACGAATCATGCAGAGCCCTTTGAAGGCTGAGGTCGTAAGGCTTGCAACGAGATCAGATAGGTAGGTGGTCGCTTCCCACTGTCGGTGTGCACTCGCCATACCCCTTGGCTTAGGGAGTCCCGCGTTAACCCTTAACTCTCAGGCCCGAGCCCGCTGTACTCGTCATAATTTTGCACCGATAACGCCAATAACGAGTCCATCTTGTCCAGTCCAGAACCATTTCAAATTTGCCTGATGGAGACGAACCAGCTGCTCCTTATCCAATTCCAGGTCGTGAACTTTAACAGCAGAGGGACGTGAAATTCATTACTTTTTTTGTTTGTTTAGAGTGCATTTTGTTTGGCAATGGGTATCTAAAAATGATGCCAGTTGCGATGGTGTTTAAGTAATGCGGCTCGGGAACAGGCTTTTTGTGCGGTGCCACTCATTTCATCAAATGACATTTCCCCGACAGTTCATTTCATCAACACTGCGACGTTTTATCCACAGATTGTGTCATCAACACTCGTTTCATTGACATATCTTGCTGTGTTTCGTCGACAACATTTTTTTTTTTGGTTAGGGGTGCGCTGGTTTGTTGGTGAGCGAAGGTACGGGTACATGCATGGGGGCAGGACCACCCTTACTCGCTGCTGCGAAGCGGCATAAACGGGTAGGCCGGGTGGGTTCACATTTTGTAATGAACTGCTGCAGACTGTCGCCGCGAAGCGTTGTGAACTGGGTGAGTCGGATAGTTTAACATGTGCCCCAGTGATAAATGCACAACAAAATGTTCCTACAGCGTGCAATTTGCGTGTCGATGAAACTTCACAGCACGGTGTGGTAGTATCAATGAAGCAATCAGTGTCGATGAAACGAGAGTCAATAAAAAGTTGATGAAATGACAGGGACCCTTTTTTCTGATGGTTCCATGGAAGCTCTGACAATGAGGACTGCGAAGTTGCCTCCAAGAAGTTCGATATGTTTTCTACACGAGTCTGTCTTTGCCAAGGTAGACCAGAAAGATGATGACGGACTCTGAAGAGCTTGTTCGCGGCTACGGCCTGGTGTAATGCAGAGATAAACATTCGTCAGAAATGTAATTAGGCGGTTTGAACTGTTGCTTGATTCAAACATTGTTGATTTTATTGTTATAAAGACAAATCATTATGCCGCTTGCATTCAAACCAAGATCAGGACATCTGGGTATTCAATATGTTTTGAATTTTGATTTAAATAAATATTTCGCATATAAGAAAGCCACAATTCATGAACTGGGAAGCTGCCCTTGCAATAAACTTTCTTGACATACTTTTCAGCTGTTACAAATTATTAAACCAATGCTGCGATCGAATAGTGCGGACAAAATTTTCCTTCTAAAGTAAATCGGAAAAGTTGGTGCGTGTTTGCCGGTAATACCTTAGGCCGCGACGCGAGGGGGGTACACACGTCACATAGCCTGGGTTTCGAAGCATAAACATACGACTGACAGGGCCTCTGAGAGCAAGCAGAATTTTCGGAAGCATTTGAGAGAACCAAATCTGCTTCCTTCAAATTCTTCTGATATTTTTCCAAAAGAAGACATCAGCTTCTTAACGTCCAAAACAATATCAATTAAATGTTTGTAACATAGTATCATGGCTTTATCATTTGTATGCCACATGTATGCAACAGCTCATTACTGGAACATCAGGGTACTATCGCAGTCGTAGATGACCGTGCAGCTGATTGCGACGCGGAAACTTGACAAGGACGCTACGTTTCACAGATGAATGCATACTGCTTCGAAGGCGTCATTTCAGTAGACAGACTATTTATTAACGCCAGCAAAGATACGGTCGAAATCAGGTGTAGACAACTTTTATGTCCATTCACAGCCCACTACACTTACCGTGAAAATTCCGAGCAAGCGCCCCCACCCGTGCAAGAGCCCCCCCAACTTCACCGCTAATTTCACATTTCCGCGCCGTTCCGGGCAAGCGCCCCTCCCCGCTCCGCACCCGTATCACGCACCGCGCTGACCGCGCCCAGGCAACACTGGCCTGTGAAGTTCAGTCCAAGAATTCAATCCAATCCAATCCTACTTTGCAGCCCGATCAGCCCGGTCACTACGCGTCATTGTCGCTTTGTTTTGGGGTGTCAGGTCGGCTATGCATTCTTACACAGTGGCAAAGGAAATCGAGGTCGTCCATGGCATGTGAAAACGGGAAAGACGTACACCAGACGTCTCGACACACCAAGCTCAACCGGATACGGGAATGGGGCAAGAATTTTGACATTTTGCTACAGTCAAACTACGGGAAAGCCAAAGTTCGACGAAAGCTAATAGCGAGTTCGCTTTCACGGCACTCGTGTCCACGCGTGCCCACTCGCGGCGTAAAGCGAGTTCGTTTCGGCAGGCACTCCACGAGTGGTTGCACTCTCCGGGTTCGTTTCAGCGGCTCCCCACGCGTGCATGCACTCGCTGCACCGAGCAAATCGGGCGTGCGCCAAAATGCAATCCCGTCATGCCCTCGCTCCGGCGAGGCCGGCGAGGAGCGGGAGCAGACGACGAGGGTTCGTCTGGTACGACGTGTCGCGGAACCGAAAGGAAAAAGTAGATTTTCTGATAGAAATCGCGTTCCGCAGGCGAACGGAATCAAATGCGAGCTTGAATTGTGAGCGTCTGCTATTTCATGAAGGAAGCAATTGACATCCCGTGCTTTATTTGCAGGTTTTAAGTCGCTCTGTTGCCGTACAGACGCTGAAATATACCAGTGTGTCAAGAAATGCTCAGAACAAACGCATCAGCGGCTTCCGAGATGTTTATCACCATCCGTGTGCGGGTGAAAAATTAAACATTTGTCGACAAAACTCCCCAGCAGAAACCTCTGACTGCCCAATAAGCATCAGAGAAAGCTAAATATAGTGACTTTACCCGAGGCTTGGGAAACATCATCATGTTTAACATTTACCTACGTCAGCCAACTTGCCTTCGTCGTATTTTGTTCGAGAAAGCTCTCGTTCTCGATGTCCTCACCAAGGCTAATATCAGATCCACCTCCCATGACGATAGAATTCGAAAGTCCCACGAAAAGGTTTGCTGGATATTCCAACAGACTAGTTTTAAGCCGTACCCTTTCAGTGGTTCACGCGGTTCACGCATAATACCATGCTCAAACGGATCAAAAGCTTCTGCTCGGACAGCTTCATCAGTTTTCTTCGGTGTAAACGGTTATAAGTATTGAAAGATCGCAACCAGCTGCTTTGTAGACAGCTGGATGCGGAAATTTACGCCGTCTGTAACTATCTCTACGGCAGCCGAGTTGCTTGAAGTCATCGCAACTATAAACTACAGGTTGCAGCGTTAAACGTTTGTAGATAAACGTTGGTAGTGACTGCACTCTCGCATCCCCACCCATCACTCCGAACAGAAAGGCGCTAGTTTCGGTTTGAGGTCGGTACCTTTTCTACAACATAGATGGCGGCAGCATCAGTCTTCTACACTCGGTGCATTTGGCGGGTTCGTTTGAGTCCAGTTCTCCGTGCAACACTCTGCGAGTGCGATGCATTCTGGGAGAGAACTCGAACGGTGCCAGTGCGTGTGAAACGAACTCGCTATAAGTAACAACGCGCCGGTGTTCAGTGAATACGTGAACGACGCGCTCTTTTGATTCCTGGAGCGCGAAAGAAGTGCAGAATGAGCCATTAGCAACCGGCTTCTTTCTGAAGAAGCTGTCAAAATAGCCAACGGCATGCAGTTGAGAAACATCGCGGAATGCTGCGAACTTTTTCTTGCGGCCGACTCTGAGGAGTCTTTTGATGGTTTTGAAAGTGATTAACATAGCAGTGACAAATCTTTGGCCTAATAAAGTCTTTTCTCAGAGATAAATAAAATATTAAATCTGTGTGCACTGCGCTTTTTTCTTTTTCTGTCGGAAAAATTTTGTCGTCGCCATTTTGAATTTTGGTGCCGTTCCGGGATAGCGCCCCCCTCACTTTGCAGGCAATTTTGACTTGCGTGCAGAGGGGGCAGCTTACTGAATTTCTACGGTATAAAGAAGAGTTTGGTGACCTCTGCATTTTAACGTCACTCCACGCAAACCACTGCAGAAGAAAAGCCGATGTCGTCACGATGTTGAGGCGCAACCTAAGGCAGACTAAGCAGACAGTATTTGACGTATGCACGATGCTAGGCCTCACTCCCACGTCAAACTTTTCGATGAGTAACGCCATTCTGCTGAATTCTCATGCTGTCGCAAGAACTTATTGTGAATAAAGAGGACGCGGTTACGACTTAGCGACGTACACTCGGGTAAGTGAAAAACCGCGTTAGAAAACAGAATAATCGCTGCAAGATACTGGAGTCATAGAAATTCTGCCCGGCATTCATGTTGAAAATATTTGTTTGCAAGAACAAGATTGGTCCACGCAGGTCGTGACGTCACGGAAACAACAGGATGCGATTGGTGGCGACGGAATACAAGATTCCTTTGAGGGGCATTTGCTGCTACCTTCTTGACTTGTAACCGACTGTAGGCACTAGAGTCACTAAATAAAGCTACGCTTTCAGAGTACCGCATTCCTTTTCTTTGCCATTTTGCCGACAATACAGTCGCTCTATTCAACTATATTCTGGTTCGCTGCGGCATCATTGGACAGCGGCAGTCACGTGAGTCGCTATCATCATCATCGTGTTGTTTCAACGCCACCATCTTGGGTCCAGCGATCCTCTGCCTGCTGCTGTTTGGTGTTTACTGCCCGTGCACGCTGAAGTCCGACGCTCAGCACGCGCGTTTTCCGTGTTACGTCGAGATACGAACAACACGACTTTGATTCGCTGCCACAGCTGCGGCCGCGGCAGCTGGCGCGGGCGACGGCTTCAGCTCGGCTTGGCTCAGCTACAGTCACTCCTCCATCTGCGCGCGGACCCAAGATGGCGGCGCCTGACGCGCTTCAGACGCGTAGTTTGGGAGTTTCGGTACTCTGAAAGCGTAGCTTTATTTAGTGACTCTAGTAGGCACCAGTTGCGGACTATGCATGGCGTGCGGACTATGCACTGAGTGCGGACTACCTAAGAAATAAACTAAAAGCTGGCAAATACGGTAACTTTATTCCTAATTATTCTTTGATTTTCTTCGTACTTATTATTATTAGGAAATCATTTCAGTAGTTGCCTAGTTTTCTTCTTTTTCTTTGATCAGGTCATCACTTTCTTTAGTTATGTATTGATTCTGTGGTTTACGTTTTTTTGTACTGCATCTTTGAGTTGACTTTGCATAAATATCTTTGAATATACTGAAAATATTATCTTATAATTTTGCTGGTTGTGTACTTCGGCAACAACGTTCCAGTCTATTTCTTAGATGTATTTATCGACTATTTTATTATATATAAATGAGCCTTTGATAGCTTTATTACTGTTTTGAATTTAATCTGCCATAGCTACTGCCACAAAATAATGGTCAGCTACTTTTTCAGAAATGACTTGTCCTTCGGGCTTCTCTTCTTTAGACCGTAGTGTATATGATCTATACACGACTGAGTTATGGCGAATTCGCGTGGCTCTTTCTGCGCTCCCTCGAGCGCTCTTTCCCGAGCGTGTGAGATCGGGTGGTGGAAAGAGAGTGCGGTGGTCTGAACGGCTGGTTCATTCCGAGGGCGCCTCTCCCTCTCGGAGCGCTCCCTAGCACTCCGTCTCTAGCCGTCGGAGTGTGGAGTGGCGCAGGCGTCACGTGGTACTTGGACGGGGATCACGTAATTATGTTGATGGTGGCCGACAGTGGTGTGGGGGTGTGCGTGGTCCGGCATGACGGCGATTGATATCTGGTTCTACAAAGTGCTTGTGCATTAGACGGTGCGAGGATTACAATGGTACGGGACGACATGGGTTTGTGATCGTAACAGGAAAAGTTGGCGTGTGAAGTATTCCCAGTGCTTTCACGAGATCGTTCATTTTACGGCGGTGAACCTACCGCTAAACCTAGCCGACGAAGAAACTGCTCGCAGAGCTCACCTCTGTTTTACCGGTTTTTGTGGTCGCTTCCAGAAATTTTGAGGTTTGGTAAAGTGTGTGCAAAGGTTTGCGTTTCAATCAGGTAATGAAATTTTTGCTATCTGCAGAGTCAGGTGGTTAATGTTGTGGCAGATAACCCCGTCACTGACTGCCGCTTCCATGTGTGCCTCTTTTGTAGTTGTGTCCTTGGTACCGCCTCTGTCGTTGCCACTACTGGCGGTCATACTCTGGAGCAGCTTTCTTGTATAGTTGTCCACAGGCTCCTAGAGGTCCGCGCCGATTCGGAGATCCTCCACCAGGAGAGCTAAGATCGCAGATGAAAATGTGCAAGGTGATTGGGTTTTTCTTCGAGGAGAGGTTCATGGGCAGCTGTGAATTGACTTCGGAGCAAGCTAAATGTTGGGCTCCTGTTGGCGGCATGCGTGAAGTACATGGGGTGCTTCTCTAGCTATCATCATCATCATCGTTTGTCACGTCACGGGTAGGACAGACTGGGACAGATTGCATAGATCTTGGATTCTTTGGCTTATCAGCTCGCTTCCTGCGCTGTTTGGGTAACTGGGGACAAACCCTGTTTCATGCATTGTGTTTATTTGGTATAGGGATATTTGCAGTAGGACATTTTACCAAAGATTGAAACGGTGGCATGCGTAGTCGTGCTTGCTACAAATACTTTTGGCGCTGATGTGTCGAAGCGCTCGGATGGTGGTGTGCTGTTCTCTACTTCAGTACAAAAGGTTGAGTACGTTTTTTTTCGCTCAATCACCTTGCGCCGTCAGGATTGCCAGGTCCGAATGGGGTGACAGACTTCGTTGTGGGAAGCTGGGCGGGTCTTGCCGGAGACGAAGTTGCTTCCCTTGGCCGTCGACGACTAATTCAGTTGAACTTAGGAATTACGTTTCAATAAACGATTTAATACTTTTGTAGCGGAATGAAAATATAAAGAGAAAAAATACTGTGAAATGATAACTTCCCTGTACGGGGTTGGGAAGAAAATGGTCGGGTGTTAGCTTATCCAAGCTCGGGAGTTGGCTGGCTCGTGGGATTACGTACTGATTACGGGGACAGAAGTCCCTCGGAATCCCACGACCTGACTCGATTACGGAGCGACAGCTCTCGAGCCCCAGCACAAACTAAACTCACTCGCTGAGTTTCCCCTCAAAGTCACTCGTTGGTCTGTCCCCTTTTAGTGGACCGTCGAATCCTCGATGTGTTGTCAGACAGGCGTTTCCACTGCCAACCGATCAGCTCACTTTTCGCCATGTGGCAATTGCTTATATTCCTGCGTGGGAACCCACGGTCTGCGTACATCTCATGGCCAAAGGTCGGGCTGACTCGGATGCAAGCAAAACAATTTCTCGCAAGGCAAAGCAGACAACCGACCCGGTGTGGATAGCGCCGACCAAGTGAGCCATCTCGTCATCCCAGCACTCATTCTGCCAGACGCGGTCTGACGTTGCCGTTCTGCCGCATTCTCCCTGCCCGAAACGCCCGCTCTGTTTCTCTCGGGCGGAAACGGGCGTTCCGAACCTCGCGTCGTAAAGTACGCCTGTCTCTCGAGGTCGCCTGCCACGGGAAGTGTTTACACCAACGCTTTCCCACCAGCCAAGTCTCCCCGGTGCTAACGGCCCACCCGCGGAGCCGTCGTCGATCATTACAGGTTGGATGATGAAAAGAGAATAACCAGTGCTTTACCCCGCTACAGCATCTACCACAGCGAATAGGCTGTATTTTTTATTATGATTCGGGCTAAATAAAACTGAGAAAGGAAGGTCTCTCCAAGCTGAAAATAGGAATGTGAAATTCGAGAACCTTTCACGCGTGTAGTAAACACGTCAGTGAAAGCGACTCCATGTGTCCTGTTGGTTCGAATGTGTTCTGCGAGGGCTGGTCTCTTATTAGTTCCAAGTTCATTCCTTTTTGAATTTCGTAAACCAGGAAACATACATTTCCTCAAAATAACTAGCAGGAAGAGGCGGCAGCTGACTTCCGGAGTCGTTTTAATGAAATCTCTGCTTATTCATCCGGTCGACATGAAACGTGCGAGACCCCCTCGGGATTGAACTCTGAAATTCAGTAAGTCAGGTGACACTTCAGCCTCATGAAACTTGAGGTATACACCTGCTATAAATTACTACCGTTGTATGTTTAAGTTTGCGAACCCAAATGCACATAATCCGTGATGCACTTCTCAGCGAGCGATTTAAAATTTTTTATTAACAATTCTTCCTAAAAGTTGGACAAAACAAATTAATCAGTCGCCTGAATTTGCCGGGCCATGTCAGAGAATTTAGGGAATTTATGAAAATTTCTGCTTTTCTTTCTAGCAGAAGGCGCGATCTGACAAACTTCTTTGCCACATATTTCATGCAGGAGTGGAGCGTCTGTCGCTGATTCAGCATTTACTCGTCAGCAACTGTCGAGTCACACTTGGATAGAAGCGTCGGTATCGGCAAGATCAATGTAGCTAGGTGTGCACGCCGTGCACTCTAAGAAGACAGCCCGTCATTTACTCTGGTGAATGCAAAACCTTTCTGCACGGCAGCCTTATCAAATCCGGAAAGAACAACAATCAGGGAGGCTGTGAAGAGCCCTGACGCACGCCTACGCAATCTATAATGCAGTGTTGTGCCCGGCTACCAAAAATAAGTAACGAAATAGCATTACTCATTTGCTGTAAAAAAGCTAACGTGTCACGGAGCTCCGTTGCCGCTCTGCAAATGTAATGAAATACCGGTGTCATTACTTGCCATGACTAATGGACATTACTTTTACGTCAATTTGTCGTTACTTTGTGTGTCACTGTTAGTATATGACAGCTGTTCATAATAAACTGCCTCTATAAACTTCTGCAAAAATACACTTGTTCAGAGGGATTATTTATTTATCTTTACTCTGCCACGCCGGAGCACTGCAGCAGAGGAGTGGGGTACAAATCCCCTTTATACGTTAGCAACTCGCACAAACAGCACAAGCCAGCCACCAACAATGTAAATAAGCAATTCAAAACAACACACAATAATAAAATTTCAATAACACCAAAAATACTAACAAAGAAATTCACATTGGATTGATCAGGTTAATAAAAAGATTAACTTTCGGCAGGATATGTAACATGTATCTTCGAACACGTGACGCTTCACGAGCACGATTCAGAGAACTGAACCTTGCCCATAGCACTTGCCTGGGAAAAAGAAACCGCTCTGAAGAGAACGACCGGATGCAAGCAACTTAACAGACGCAAAATAGACCGCGTCATGTAATCAAAAGTTAGCCAGTAATTTAACATTATTTTATTTCATCACAAATTAACGTCGCATTTCCAAATAACAACACGTCAGCACCCGACCATTGCTGGCAGGCTTGTTTTGGTTCAAAGTGTGGGAACGTCACCGCTTCCAAACTTGTAGTTTATCTCTCTGTTGTTGACAGATAGAGAATTTATTTGTTTTGAAGACAAGAATGTGACCAGCTGGAGTAGCTTGGGACGCTGAGGCAAAATCCTTCTGAGCGGCGGCAGATTGTTACGTTCTGGAACAGATGTCTCTTTCCAGCGAGACAGCTGCTCAGGGGACAGCATCAGTGATCTTAGCAGCTTCTCTACAAAGACTGCACCAAGGACGCTTAGGGGTTCTGCGCAGTGATGATCTCGCGCCTTTAGGGCCCAGTCGTTGAAATGTTAAAAGTGTCTTCCGAACGAGTTTGAAATGACGCCGTTTATGCATAGTTTTGTTGGAGTTTCTTTGGCACCTTTACGCAGTGTACAGAATAAAAATTTTGTTTCCACAATCATGCAGCCATTGTTACTACAAGTAACGAGTAATGGGTAACGTAATTTGATAGGATATAGCATAAAATAATCATGACATAAGCTCGTTATTCATTTGGGATTCTAACAAGTAACGTCAGTAAAAACTAACACGCTACAGTGACGTCGTTACTTGTAATGCTTTAGTTCCAACACCGCTATATTATAGGCTCCAGGCTGTTTTCTAAACATTTTAAAGATTTTTTTAATATAAAAAGCAACTTCGAAAGATCACTTACATAAACGTCATGCACGCTTTTAATAAATAAACCGTTTTAATTGTCATAGATGCTAACTAACATAGCCGTTTCATGCTTTAACATAACGCGTCCTCTGCTCGCATCCTACCAGCTGCTCCACCGGAGGGTGCCCGCGCAGGTGATGCCACTGGAGAACTGCATAGGCTCTGCTTGCAGAGCCAGAATATCAGCGTTCCTTTTCCTTTCGCCGCCATCTCCGTATTGGCGGAGGGGTGGTCACAGGGGCAGAACTGGACCCGACCTTCGTGCGGGAAAGCAGCCTTCCAGAGCGCCGCGTTTCGGGGGGAACATATTATCCGCTTTGAGTTTGCAAAATATAGATCCCTAGACTAAAATCGAACGAACCGAAAGCTTCCTAAGTCATTGAACATTATGTGCGTCAACTGGGTACAATACAATACTGTTTTTTTTTATAACGTGAGCAATGTTTTAGGACATCCGTTTCCAAGGTATGGGAAGCAGATGACACGGACGACGCATCGCGTTGCTCGCGACTGCGGCTCTCGCGGAGTGATACGCGATACGCGACCGGCACGTCAAGCCATCTTGGCGAGTCGGGAGCTCTCGTCGGAAAGCGAGGGAACGGCGTTGTCGTCAGCCGCTGCGCTCGTTTACCGCAATGAGTTGATAAATTGACTTCACACGCGACCCGCAGGATCCGCGGGCGTTATTTTCGCAATCAAGAGGGAAACAGAAAACGACAGGATAACGATGATAAGCGCATGCCGGCTCGTCGCCGCACGCCACACTATTTTCCTTCCGAAGCGTGCCGCAGCACGCCGCATCACGTCTGCGCCTTCGCGTCCCCTGCAAAAACAGACCGTGGCTTCCCGCAGTGCTTGGCTCCAGACTGGCATCATTGTGTAGCTCTGCTCCACAAGCGGAGCATATACAGTTACTCTAGATGCCACCAAAGCACCTCGTCGCCATTACATGAGGGTTGTGGAGATAGAAGAGAGGAAGCAGGCTGTTTACCAGGTACTGGGCTAATGCTGGAAAAGAATGAAGAGGACAAAGTCAGTTAAAGGGATAATGAAGGCAATTTCGGATATCTTTCTGGCGATTGAACTGGGCTGCAGGCACGTCCCAGGCAACGTTGCCCAAATTTCAGCCGAAACCGGCACTTGTGTCCGCGCAAATCAATTAAGCAGTTGCGGTGATAATGTTACCGGGATCGATTGCGGCGACGCCCCGAGAGTTCCTGGGAGAAGCGGAGTTCGTGTGACGTTGCGGGGCCTAGAAGCGCGACGTCACAAGAGATGCGTCAGCGATTGGTCGAGACAGACATGTCCTCGGTCACGTTTTGGTTTGTGATTTAAACGCTGTTCCAATTTCCGCTTAAGTAACCATGAAAAGTATAAATCGGACCGAGATGATTACTAAACCTTAAATAAAACAGCATAATTATTTTCTCTTTGCTACGCTGGACGCGAAACGGGCAACGAGCAACTATGGGCAAACAAAATAAATAAAAAAGAACACAGCGCAGAACACGAGGGAGACGTTTGGTTTCGGTTTCAGATGTCGGTGTCGTGTTTACTTTGGGAACGACCACGCCACCGCGCTGCTATAACCCACCACGGTAACCAGAGTCTCGATCTCCTATATGCTACCGATACCGACTATTCACATTGACGTCACTCCCTACGTCATCTCCGTTTTCGGAGGCCCAGAAATGAGAATGGAGATAGTTCAGCTTCGGTTTCTTCAGTTTTTTTGTAGGCACAGAAATACGTATCAGAAATGTCTATAAAAAATTGGGCAGTGTGCTAGGTTCCCAAGAAGCCTAAAAACACCATTCAAAAAAATGAATTAAAGTCGTCTTCATTGTTCCTTTAAGAGGGCAGTGAAGGAAGCTAAAAAAGATATGAGGAGTTGAGATTGGAAACGAAGCCTAGTGTGCACAAAAATTTGGATAAACAAAAAGCTTTTTTGACAAGTCAAAAAAGTTTGCTCTCTCTGTGACAAAGAGGGTACTGATGACCGGGACTTATCGGTCAAGATCTGAGCAGACAAGTACAGATTGTACACTGTGGGGACAGGTGAAGGTAACAGCAGAGCATTGTTGATACGGAAAGTCTGGTACATACCTAGACTAAGGCAGACTTTTTCATTGCTTTAAGATTGTAGGGGTTGATGAAGGAATAAGTGGTTTCCAAAAGTTTAAGCGAACTAAGAGATGGCTGGAGAAATGGTAAGAAGGGCTAAAAAATGACAAAGAAACAACAACAATAAAACAAAGAGTAGTCTTAAATGTAATTTAGGCAGAGTGGCTCAAGGGCTTGCTCGAATCAAAGTCCTTTGCCCTAATTTATCCATCAATCCAAGATACAAATTGTCATATTTTTCGCCCACAATGTGCAAACAGACGAAAGCTATAGCTGTAGCACGGTCGTGCAATGCGGGTGGAATAGTGCCGTCATGTACCTGAGGACGGAGGTGCGACTTGGTTAATTCTCGTAGCCGTCAGTGGTTTGCGTTGTGGATGCCACTGACAACTGCCACCAGTGCTCGGTGATCCGTGAAGTAAGTGGGTGAGCGCGGAGGAAGTTTTCTGCTGTTTTTCTGCTCTGCTTTGCAGATATTAAGCATTTGTAGCAAATAGTAATACACATGCATAAAGTTGCTGACCGAAAAGAGAGTTTGCCACGATGAATGTAGACTCAGAACGAGCCCCCACTTACCTTCTGAGAGGACTACAATCTTGGTGGTGTGCAGTGCACGTTGTGGAAGCGTTGTGGAAGTTAATCCTAAGCTCGCACTGAGCAGGAACACTAGACTAGATACCAGTGAATGCCACGTTCAGCACCACAATGCACTTGAGCAAGCACGGAGTCAATAAGTCTTGATGCGCGATTGCCGAAGAGCACTTACAGACTACAGCCGCTAAAACATAACCAGACATCGCCCGCTGGAACGGCTAAAAACAGAGCAAAAGGACACGGCGAAAGAAGTGGCACTATGAGCAAGAAACCTCCTTAACCCTTTAACCACCAAGTTATTTTCGAAAAAAATGTACAAACTTTCCCAAATTTTTTTATTTGCACATATTTTTTCTTATGTCGTTCTGATTTTGCAAATACATTACTTGATTGGTTTCTGATTGGTATTGACACAAAACTTTTAAAAGAAAAAGTTGATTTTTATGGAAGCTTTCCCTCAGTGCATGTAAGAGTAATAGAATAACACGTGCTGAAATGCGCAGTATTTATTTGAACATAAGCACTGTAACAAAAGATCAAGTGTCTAGACGTTTCTCCGTACTAGAGCTAACAAGTACATCTCAACCTGCGGTTTGCCAACGATTCCTTGCAAAATTATTAGCGCAAAGAACACCGTCATCTCTTCGCGGTCCACCGGTTTCCATGAAGAACCCCGTGCTGCGAAATGCGGGAACGCGTAGCGGTTTGTCTCTGTCACAATGAGGTCGACAAGGTCCCAATCAAAAAAGACCTCCAACCAGCCCAGAATGTCTTTTTCGTCAGTGGGTTGCCGCAGAATCCCAGGCACTGCACAAAACGGAAACCTCGGAGGCGCGGGTGGCGGGTTTTCAGCGTTTACGCGTGGGGGCTGGGGCTGGGGGCTGGCTGGGGGCTGGGGGCTGGCCACACTCGAACACTACCTAGCGCGTCGTCTTCTTTGTCACTGTGGTCGTCGTCTAAATCCGTTTCGTATTCAAAAGTCCATGTCCGACTCACTTTCAGAGACAAATTCGATGTCTTCATCGTCGCTACTGTATCGAACTGCCGCAAGAGAGAGCCCGTTTCCGAGGGCCGTCACCGACATCACTCAAGCATGCTGCTGCTTCTGATCACTGTTGCAAGGCTATACTCTATTTCACCTTACAATGTACCGCAGGAAAGGCTACAAGCGCGAGCTCTTTGCTCTGGGGCCGATCTGGGCGGCACAAGCTCTCGCGCATAAAGGGCAGCTGCCAAGGCTACGAGCTCGCGCTTCTAGCCTTCGCTGCGGTACGACGTAAGGTGGAACAGAGTATAGATACGCGCCAAAGGCCAAAACATGCTCTAATTGTGCGACCTCTCCTGCCCTCCAGTGTTGAAAATTGAAACTAAAGCCGATGGACGAACCTGTCTCGTGTTTGGCAGTGAAAGCAAACCATCATTTTGGCTGGACGAGCGTGACTCGTCATCGGCGATATTGGTACAACCTTCCTTGATGAGCAGAGCTCGGGCCGGGTGGTTAAAGGGTTAAAGACGAAGATGACATTAGAGCACAAGGTTGCTTGACAAACAGTCAACCTGCTGATTGCCTGCTCAGAAGCTGGTGGTAGCCATTGACCAGCTTGAACACTCACAGCCACGACACGCAGGCAGTTGAAGCGACGTGAGCTGGTGCACCCACTCATTTCCCATTTACAAAATAATTAGAAATTCTTCAATTGATTTGCTTAACCTTTGTTAAATGTCTTAATTGTCTTCCATGTAAAGGGCGGGTTTCCAATGCATTGTCGCAGAGGGACGCATAACTTTCGGCACAAAGTCCAAATGGACAACTCTGTTTATTCTTGTGCCTCAAATGATCCAGGTCAGGGGTCTCAAACTCATTTGAGTGTGGGGGCCAGATAACGCACCCCCGAAGAGTCGAGGGCCAACGTAAGGCGGAAGGGGAAAGGAAGGGCGGGGGCCGCCGGGCTGAAGGTTTTTATAAGAAAGGACCTTCATGCTTTCTGCTTTTTGTAAACTCACAGTTTTGCCAGTGGCATCTTTAACTTGGATTTGTTTATAGGACTACTTTGGGCCCTTACCTGTTGTGATAACCAGTTAGGATGGCACCGCACCGCCAACGTGCTGGCATTTTTTAATAAAACAATTCACTCTGAAATTAAGCAAACTTAGCATGTTTAAATAAAATATATTCATTTTTCAGTTTCTGCTTTCCTCAGGACCAACTTATTTATTTATTTACCCTCAAGGTCCAAAGACATTACAGAGGGGAGTGGGAAATACAAAGGAGTAACAACTGGCAAAATAAGCACAGTCATATATAAAAAAATATTAAAAAGATAGAGCATCTTTAAAAATGCATAAGGTCATCAATGGTGGCAATGTCGTGAGGAAGGTGGTTCCATTCTACAGAAGTGCGTGGAATGAATGAATAAAAAAATGCATTAGTGTTGCATAGAAAGACGCCCACTTTGTTCTTATGATCTAAACGACGGGAAATATAATATGGAGGGGTTAGTAGATTGTGACGCATGGCCGGATTATGATACATTTTGTGAAAAAGGGACAGACGAGAATATTCTCTACGTAAAGCAAGAGTGGGTAATGACAACGATAGTTTCATAGAGGTTACACTAGAAGTACGGTGGTAGTTGGAAAGTATGAAACGTGCGGATTTGTTCTGGACGGCCTGCAATGATCGAACGAGGTATTCCATGCCGGGGTCCCAAACGGAGGCTGCGTATTCCAGCTTCGATCTAACAAGTGATTTATAAAAAAGTTTGAGAGATGATGGCACAGAACTAAAATTCCTTCTTAAAAAGCCTAGCATGCGGTTAGCATTGTTAATAACATGTTCAATATGAATATTCCATGAAAGATCAGATGTTATGTGGATGCCAAGCTATTTATAACATTGCACGGGCTCCAGTGGAGCGCTATTAAGGTAGTAAGTAGGACAAACGGCATTACGACGGGACACACACGTTGACTTGCACTTGGTGATGTTTAGTTCCATTAGCCATGTGCGGCACCAGTTAGATATTGAGATTAGATCGGACTGCAATAAGGTTGTGTCACTGTCGGTAGAAATTTCCCGGTAAATAACGCAATCATCTGCAAATAAGCACTCAGAGGATGAAATGATGGCTGGCAGATCGTTGGCGTAAATAAGAAAGAGTAATGGTCTTAAATCCGAACCTTGCGGAACACCAGAGTTAACAGGTGTTAAATGGGAATTAGAGCCATTAACAGTTACGAATTGTGAGCGATGAGACAGAAAATGTTGAATCCACTGAAGAATGCTTAAGTCAATATTAAGTTTACTCAGCTTAAAAAGCAATAATTGGGGACTGACCTTGTCGAAAGCTTTCGAGAAATCGAGGAATACGCAGTCCGCCTGGGACCTACAGTCAAGAAGGGAATGCAGATTATGAGTAAAAGATAGAAGTTGCGTTTCACGGGAAAATGTTTTACGAAAGCCTTGTTGGTACAGACTGAAAAATGCATTAGAATCAAGAAAGTTGGCAGGGTGGGAGTAGATGACGTGTTCGAAAATTTTGCAAGGAACGCTTGTTAAAGATACTGGACGAAAGTTGTTGGGTGAATGCTTATTCCACTTTTGTGTGAGAGGAACCACCCTCCCCACTTTCCAATCATCAGGCATACATGATTCCTCTAAGGATTGCTGAAAATGTTTAGCCAAAATGATAAATGAGTATTCCTTAGCGCTCTTTAAAAATTTAGAATTAATTTTTATCAACACCAGTGGATGAGGACAGTTTAAGGGAATCAATTAGTTTAATTATACCTGCAGGATCAATTGATATTGGAAACATTGGGAAAAAGTTCGGTGATTGAAATTCCGAGTTGGGACAGTCTCCAACGGCGGAAAAAGCCCTTGAAAATGTGTCGTTCAGTAAATTCGCACAATTATCTCTTGGCACCAACTCTCCATCCCCATCCGTTAGTGATACAAAATAACTAGTGATGGGACGAATCACCGGAAATTCGGATTCGCCCAGATTCGGCAATTTCCGAACTTCCCGCGACGAATATTCGGCAGATTCGGAGATTCGGCAGATTCGGAGATTCGCCAGTTTCGTCGCTGGTTGCAGATGGCAGCGTGAACCTTGTCGCAAACCTCGCGAATGCGGTTAGTTGTTTTTCTAGGTGCTGTTACTGCATTTAACCAGATTTCGTCTTGTTTATATCAACGTATGATATGTACTGTACTGTCATTCTAAACGCTGGCACGCGCCCAGGTCCAGCTGAGCTGATCGGTGTGGTTGACGTAGGCCTAATCAATGCACGATCTCGGTTTCTGTGCGGTTTCGCGGTGATCGGTAAAATGCAACGAACTGATGTATTATACATAATTTGGCGCAACACACATAAATACTGTCACGAATGACAAGTGATGAGGCGGTGAATAACTGAGTAAACTAAACGTTTAATCGGGCGAACTTGTGCCCAAACATAAAGAAGGAAACAAAAGATAACAGCAGAGCGTCGCGGGCGTCGAAGTCGGCGAAAGAGCAGAGTCGAACGCTGGGGCGAAACTGACTGCCGCTCGCCACGCGGAGCCCCTTTTGTACACGCGTGGGCTTCTCGAACAATCGGCGTAGAAGGTTCGCGCATAGAACATTCTAACCTCGAACATGCAACAGAGTTCTCGAATTTACCAGAACATTACATTAGATGTCAACAAAAAGGCGTCCCCGCGGCCAGGGATCGAACCCTGGCTTTTCGCGTGGGAGGCAGGCGCTATAACCGTTAGGCCACGCGCGCGCTGCCTACTTAGCAAGGTGCGCGCGCGGCATTACTCCCCCTTTAAAAAGTGCATCGCCTCGATGCAGCACAAAACAAAACAAAATAAAAAAGAACGATAAACAAGAGTCCTTTGGAGCACATAAAGTCCACAGTCCTATCGAGCGTAGTACGGCTTCAGGCGCACGACGTGGACGACCTCAGGTCGTGGTGGGCGGCGTGACGATGTTCGTGTTCCGTCGGGCATCACCTCGTAGTTCAGCTCCCCGAGGCGACGAAGTACCTTGTACGGTCCAAAGTACCGTTTCAGCAGTTTCTCACTAAGGCCGCGGCGACGGATGGGCGTCCACACCCACACCCTGTCTCCGGGCTGGAATTGGACGTCCCTGCGACGAAGGTTGTAGCGGCCCGCGTCGGCGCGTTGCTGGTCTTGGATCAGGAGTCGGGCGAGCTGGCGGACTTCTTCGGCCCGTTGAGCAACCACCTGGGCGTCGTCGCTTTCATTGTCAGCGGGCTCATGGGGCAGCATCGCGTCCAGCATGGTCGTTACCTTCCGACCATGTACCAGCTGGAAAGGTGTGAATCCTGTGGTCTCTTGCACCGCCGTATTGTAGGCGAACGTGACGTAGGGCAACACCTCGTCCCACGTCTTGTGCTCTACGTCGACGTACATAGAAATCATGTCGGCGATTGTCTTGTTGAGTCGCTCCGTCAGCCCGTTGGTCTGTGGGTGGTACGCAGTAGTACGACGATGGCTGGTGTGACTGAGCCGGAGGATTTCTTGGGTCAGCTGTGCCATGAACGATGATCCGCGATCTGTAATCAGAACTTCGGGAGCGCCGTGCCGGAGGACGATGGATTCGATGAAAAACTTGGCGACTTCAACAGCCGTCCCTGAAGGAAGGGCTTTCGTTTCTGCGTACCGCGTGAGATAATCTGTGGCGACGATTATCCACCGGTTTCCCAGGGTCGACGGCGGAAAAGGACCAAGTAGATCCATTCCGATCTGCTGGAACGGTGTAGTTGGCGGAGGAATCGGCTGCAGGAGACCTGCCGGCTTCGTCGGCGGTTTCTTGCGTCGCTGGCACTCGTGGCAGGATCGGGTGTAGAGGTGGACGGTTTTGGGGAGCTTTGGCCAGTAATACTTTTCACGAATACGGGCCAGTGTCCGGCTGTAACCAAGGTGTCCGGACGTCGGGTCGTCATGACATGCTTGAAAAATCTCCTCTCGAAGGTCGGCCGGGATTACCAGTAGCCACGGCGAGTTGTTGTTTCCGAAGTTCTCTTTGTAGAGCACACCCTTTCGAATGGCGAAAGTCGGCAGGGTTCGTGAGAAAACACGGGGCACGGTACTCCCGCCTCCTTCCAGGTGCTCGATTAATGATCGCAGCTCAGGATCGTCCCGTTGACGTCGTGCCATGTCGTCGGTTTTGACTGCTCCTAGGAAGCACTCGTCGTCACTGTCGTCGCTGCAGCCGGAAGGGTTTCGACAGGGGCTCTGGACAGGCAGTCGGCGTCGCTGTGCTTGCGGCCTGACTTGTAGACCACAGTCATGCTGAACTCTTGCAGTCGGAGACTCCATCGAGCGAGGCGTCCTGACGGGTCCTTGAGGTTCGCAGGCCAGCAAAGCG
Source organism: Ixodes ricinus (assembly GCA_037355805.1). Taxonomy (NCBI): domain Eukaryota; kingdom Metazoa; phylum Arthropoda; class Arachnida; order Ixodida; family Ixodidae; genus Ixodes; species Ixodes ricinus. The sequence continues at coordinate 160,321 of JAZHYW010011680.1, forward strand.
AGTGGTGGTCCGTCACCACGCGGAACGGGCTCCCGTACAAGTACGGACGAAACTTCGTGATTGCCCAGACGACCGCAAGGCATTCTTTCTCAGTCGTGGAGTAATTTTTCTCCGCCTTGGACAGTGTCTGACTTGCCTAGGCGATGACTCTCTCGATGCCTTCTTGCACT